>JAAEAF010005932.1:0-53293 GCA_011037195.1 Triatoma infestans
TAGTTAAAAGAATTTTTAGCCCCCTTTTTTTGTTTTTACTAGGAATTTTTGAAGAAATATGAAAATCTGGCTGAGATTAATAAGGATAAAGCCAAGTATAGTGAAGCATTGAAATTTTTTTTTTTGGCTTCCTTTTAATTACATTTCACTGATTCTGGAAATATCGACTAGGGGGAATACATACAAGATTCTCCAGCTATTTGGGTGAAAAAGTTAACTTGAATGGAATTCTGTAGAGCCGGCTTTGATTTTTCACAATAGGTGAAAATTTTTAAGAGGAATAATTAATCCGAAAATTAGTAAAAATAGACAGTGGCATACTTGTAAGAATAGAGGATTTTTTAAGATTTGTACAAAACAGTCAGATGATTTAGTTTCTGTGACAAGTTCGGCTGAAATATCTTAGCCATTTGGAGTGAATATAAGAGGACAGACAAGTCCAGATTGGCTCCTCCGTGATGGAAGATCACAGAGTAATAGAGTAAAAAGCAGGATTCCGCATGAGATGAATTGGACGATCTGGATCCATATTTCTCTTAATGTAGAAGAAGCACTTAGCTTGAAATTAAACGGATTGGATTTTACAGTAAATGAGGTCATACATAGGAAAGAAAAAAATAAACTTCAAGGTTGCAGGAAGATTCAAAATGTATGCAGGATTCAAAGAGATCTATCTACTTTAAATTGTAGATTTGTTACCCTAAAATTGGATTCTTGGGAAAGATTCCAAAAACAGATCTTATAAAACGAGTTTTTTTTTTTTTTTATAGCAAAAAACTGTATTGAGCTTAAAAATTGAAGAAACATCTTCTCTGTACTTCTTTCTCGCTGATCGGATTTCCCCTTTTCATGTCACTATCTCACTGATATTAGCAGCCCAACTCTTTATCTAATCGACTCAGAGCTTCCCACCATTCCTAGCCAAAACTAAAAAGCTCCCCCCCATTCTGCCATTTTTCGTGCATAGAAGCATACTCCTCACTCTGATAAAATCATGTTTCTTATTGGTAAAAAAGCTCCTCTTTCCTTTTAATTCAATGATAAGAACTCCTAGTGACACCACGTAACTGGAGAACAATCCTCTTTCAATGAAGATCAATGAAAACAAATATAAAAGAATAAGTAACTAGAAATTCCAAGACGTACGGTCATAAAGTTGATTTCGAAATAATGAAAAAAAAAATAAGAGCAATGAAACGTAAAAGAAAACTCTATCTGCGAACACCGTTGACGAAAATATGATACACTATTTTCTGCCGTGACTATTTTCTACTACATACTGCCATGGACTTTTGATTCTCCATGGATTTGGAGAACGAATATTGTTGACTAGTTTTTTACCACACTAGTTGAGTTTTAGTGGGTCGTAGACTTGTAGCTTCACTGACCTGCAATGTTTCGGTTTAACAAAAGCAAGGGGAAAACCTAAAAAAAAGCTACGATATTTAAAAATCTGTATATTGATGTAAAATTGAAATATTTTAAAAGAAGAAGTATGGTTAATTGGGGTATGAAAGTGCCTTAGAGAATACTTTGCCACGAGCAAAAGTGACTACTTTTTTTATAATGGAAAGTTCTCAGGTTGTCTGGAGACAATTTTTATCTAAAAATCTACAAGATATGGAGATGGGTTGCAGCCAAAGTGACGACCAGCGTCCAACATATCTTCAAAACTCCCTAAATAAGTCTATAAAAAGCAATTAGGTCTATAAAATTCTTTTAACTACAATTTAAAAAATAAAAAAAAAAAACAATATCTTACGAGTACTTTTTGTGATTCTTTGTGTTTTGTGTGTGTGTATATATATTTCTATACGTATATGCTGTCCCTTATGTATATAATATAAATATTTATGTTATCATCACCTAATGTTTGAAAATTAAATTGAGAAATTAAATAAAAACAAAACAAAAACCAAAAAATATTGCTCATTTTATAACTGACTTCTCTTTTTTTTCCGATAGAAATTTATTTTCTCTTAAATATATTTATTTTTTTTAATAACAAGTTTTTTCGTTTTATTAATATATATATATGTATCAACCCAAATATATAAATATATAACAATAGTAGACGCATTTTTTTTTTTTTGTTAAATTTATACCAGGATATATTATATTTATTTTTCATTTTCTTTATTTTAGAAATACGTCTTTATATTATTTTTTAAGAAAAACGTGAGCTTGTTTATACTTTATACACAATTGGGTGAGACTCTAGAAGCTACAATAGATTTTTGGGAACTTATGGAGAATTTTACTTGGGTATTTTCTTTTTTTTTTTTTTAGTGTGAAAGTTTCTTTATGTACATTTTTTTGGTTTATATATATATAGTTTTTTTCTTTATTTATTCTTTTTTTTTTAAAAAAAAAAGTCATATTATATATAATTATTTTATATATTCATATTTATATTAAAAAGGAAATATCAACACAATAGACAATAAAGAATTTAATTGATTACAATCTCTATTTATTTCGCCAAGTCAAACTTTCCCTCGAAATTAAATAATTATATTTATTTATTTTTTTTTTTACTAACTTTTTTATTTTATTTATTTAAGTTTCAGATCCTTCCGGTAAATTAAATTAATATTTAAATTAAAATAATTTATTTATTTACAAAAAGTTGATGATGAAGATTTTTAAAAAAGAAAATGATCTGTTCTTTTCATAGCATTTTCCAAAAAAAAAAAAAAAAAAAAAAAAATACAAATATTGATATTAATCAAATTGATAGCGACTGATTCTGGCTTTTACTTCCAAAACTACCTACATGTTTCTACGGCTCTGCAAGTGCCTTGGTATCTCAGTCAGTTTTTTCGGGAAGGTGGGGCAAAGCGACCTTGAAAAAACGGGATGCCCCTACCTAGTATCAGGATGGTGGCCCTGTTACCCTTTCAGATTTCTATTTCGTTTAGAAATTTCTGGTCATCAGGGAGGGTTCTTAGAAGCATATCTCATTTTTCAACACCTGGTATGTTTACGCTGACTTCTAAACCTGCTCAGGATGATACTATATTAGGAAACCTGTTGGCATACGCAGCTTAATTTTGCTCAGATTAGTACAAGCTTCCAATTTTTCTCAGTCATAGCTGTTTACAAGCGTCTTATCCGACTGTCAAAGTCCTGAAGAGGTTATTCAGAGGAATGCTTCTCTTGGATTTCTTCCTCATTTTTAAAGGGACTCAACTAGAAAAGACTTGAGAGGATTTCTCGGAGAGACTTGTCACTTATCCACTAAAATACTTCCGGTCTCATGAATCGTATTATCTATTATCACTTACTGCTTTTATCCTTTGCTTTATCTACCATTTCAGAAGATTTTGGTCTCTGATATTTACTTAAGTATTTTTTTTTGATCGATTTGACTACTTTTTTGTTGTTAATTGCTATTAAAATTTACTCTTCGAAATTGAAATTGCCCTAAGAATTTCCTGCCATCTATTACCGACTCTTGCGTCCTCCTCTTGCAGGCCATTTCCATTTAGGCTCTCGTTCAGCCAATCCCTCCATGTTCGGCATCCTTACCGCTTTTCGTTCTGGCAACTACTTGCCGCATCCAATCACTCCGCTTCACTATCTGTTGCCTCTCCATTTCCAGACTTCATAACGATAAGCCATCCCTGATATTAGAATGATTTTAAATATAAGATAATTTGAGCTATGTGGGTAGTGTATTTAAAATTAAATGATTTTAAAGCGGAAAAAAACACATTTCTTTGATAGCACGCTGCCCTTTGATTTTCTTGCTCTAGAAGCCTTCTTGCCCGGTGATAAGCAGCGGTGTCTGTAATGAAAGTATACCAGCAGCAGCTGCACAAAGCACCGAGAAAGCATCGAGCTACACTACAATTCTATAGCGCCTTAAAAAAAAGGTGATTAGAGCAGACAAATGCTTCAATTGTCTTTCTCTATTGAAACCATGATCTCTTATAATGTCCCAACCTATTTCTTCCTGTGACCTGGGCAATTTATTTATAGACTTCTAAATAAATTTTTTAAAAATTTCTATAAAAATTGGGAAAATGCTATAAAAAAAAAATTAAATAAATGTTTTTCCAAGGTTATTATTTTGCCTCTAATTTTCTTTTTAAAATAAATTTCAAATTCTTGACCAAGTTTTCCTTATAAACAAATATATTTCAAATAAATCTGTTTAGGCCATTTAAATTTTTTTTTTTTGGTTGTTCTATAACAGTGTAATCGGATTAATTGTATTTTCGGATTTTTTTACTAAGAAATTAGGATTAATGTAAGAAAAAAAATTAACAAAAAATATATATAAAATAAAATAATTTATTATTCTGGTATTTTTTTTTTAATTAAATCATAAAAAAAAAAAAAGGAATAGATATTCTTAAAAATTATGGTGTTGGTCCAAAGTGATTTGATTATCAATGGGGAGTAATTTGATAAAATCTCCTGTATTCACAATTTCTTTTCTTATTTATTTTTTTAAAATTTTTTAAAAGTTTAATTAATTTTCTCTTTTTTAATTTAAATATACCCTGTGATTATTAAAAATATTATGACAATTATTTCAATTGTTAATTTTATTTTATTTTTTTTTTAATAAAACAATTACATAACAAAATTGAAAAATTAACAATTCTATATTTCATTTAATTTAAAAAAAGAAATAAAAAAAAAATAATTTTTTTTTGTTATATATTTTTTATTAATATGTTAACTGCCATTCTTAAATATACAGTTATTCGTTTATTTTGGTAAAAATCAAAATATGTAGTAATTGGAACACCAAAATATTTCGATATAAGATATCGATTTTACTGAGTTTTCCATCTACTTTTTGTTTTTTAAATTGTTAATAGCTCTTATAATTAATGTTTTTTTTTTATTTTTTTTATTTTTATTTTTTAGAAGCTTTCTCAATACTGAGGTTTCCCTCAATGGAAATTGCCCTAGTAATTTCTTTCCATCTGTCTGTCTCCGACTTTAGCAGCCTCCTATCGCACACCGTTTCCATTTAGGCTCTCATTTTAGCAAATTCATCCATGTTTGCGTCTACCCCCTTTTCCATCACTCGTTTCAATCTCTGTTTTCTCTCCATTTCTAAACACATACCCAAACATATCAATTTTTTTCTCCTCTATATCCAACAACACATCATGTTATCACCTTCATTTATTTCCTTCACTTCTTCGTTCCTTCTCTTCTCCAGTCTCGAAATTCTTGCTGATCTCCTACAAAAGTCCATTACCATAGTTTTTCCATTGATTTCTAGATCTTGTCCATGTTTCCGCAGCATACACTACAATAGTATTTACTATACTGCTATATATATATATGGTTTTTTGTTCTTCTCAGTATATTTACTGCTCCACAAAATCGAGTTCAGCGTGCTAATTACTCTCCTACCACTGTTTATTCTTCTTTGTATTTCTTTATTTGAGAAGCCATTTTATCAGAGACATTTTTCGTGATAGCCTGCTCCTTTTTGTGGTCATAGACAGGTTTCGGGCGTTCGCCCATCATCAGGATGTTTTTATTAAACAGTGTAATAACATAGACTTGCACAGAGCAAATAAAGTGTGATACACTCTAGTTATAAGGTACTCTAGATACTAGTTGATACACACTATGTTATTACACTGTTTAATAAAAACATGCTGATGATGGGCGAACGCCCGAAACCGGTCGATGACCATAAAAAGAAGCAGGCTATCACGGAAAATGTCTCTGATGCTTTCCAGATCTGTGGAACCAACCACCACAACAATTATGAAGCCATTTTATCTTCAACAATAGAACCTAAATATTTAAAGCAGTCATCCATTTTTTTATACAGTTATTTACCCTAAAAATTGTCGTGGTCAATTCTAGTGGATATGTACTCCATTTTCGCATAATTTATATCAAGATTCCTCTCCCCACATTCATCGTACACTTCTATCACTTTTCTTATCTCCATGTACTCCATATCTTCTGGGTCTTTAAAACAAAGTAGACTATATGGGCAAACATTTCCCGCGAAATAGATATTCCCATTTGGGTTTACCACTTCGTATGTATCCCATTCCAGCACTATCAGATTGATGTAAATTTTAAAAAGGGTAGGCAACGGTAGAAAGTTAAATTTAGTCCGTAATCTTTATTGCTACAAATAACTTCAATCCGTTAATTTTTGACTAAAAAAAAAAGTATTTAAAATGCATAGTAATTATTAGAAGTTTCGCTAGAAATTAATTTAATTATGAGAGTAAATTCATTAAAAAAAATACGGTCAAGGTTAAAATTTAAGAAAATTATGTAATGAATTATAATTACAAAATTGTAATCATTTAATTTAAAAATATCTTTAAGGAATTTGCAATAAAACAGAAAATATCGATTCTGACGAAAAACATCGATTCCATAAATTTGTTTTATCAGTTTAAACTAGTTGAAACTTTCTAATTTTTTTTTTTTTTTCCAACTTTGCAAATTTGTTAAAAACAAAAAAAAATTTACATGGCAGTTAACATATTAATTAAATAAACTTTTTTGCGATTTTTTTTTTTTAATTTCATTTAATCCGGGCAAAAAATTTAAACAAATTTTTTTAACTTTATTTAAAAAAAAAAAAAATATATATAATATATTTATAAAATTAAAAATAGATCGTTCAAAAGACCGTCTACTAGTTTGAACTACCGTTTTCACTTACCGAAGTTAAAAAAAGAAGGGAAATACAAAAAAAAAAAAAAAATTAAAAGACTTCTCATTTTAACAATTTATTATTACTTGTATAGGAAATACTTAACACAAAAATAAATGTTATAATTACATTACAAATTAATTTAATTTAATTTTTTTTTTTTTAATATTTGAAAAATTAATTAAAAAAAAAAAAATAATTCAAAGCACTTGTAATTTTTTTTTTTTTTTTTTTGGTTACGTTAATAAATTTTTAACAATAATTAATAGCGACAATATTAATAATGTGTGGTAGGTGTTTATTTAAATTTGCTTAAATATATATTAATTTTTTTTTTTTTTTGTATATATTATTTTAAATAATATATGTATTTTTTCTTTCCGATTTTCTTTTTTGTTTTTTAAGTAAATATTTCATTCGCGTTATTATTAGAACGCTGCAGAATAAGATGGCTCTATATCTTTTTTTTTTTATATATATCTAAATATATATATATACATTTTTATTTATTTATTTGTTTTGATTAAGATAGATTTTTATTTATATGTTCATGCATGGTGAGCTATTGGGAGATTTTTTTATTTATTTTTCTTATTTTGAGTTATTTTATATTTTTTGGAGGGGAATTTGTAATTTATTTTTATTTAGGATATAAGAGGTGGGGGAGCGTAGGCAAGAAGGATTTTACATGGTTTTTTTGTCTTTTTTGCATTTTTTTTTTTTTTTTTTTATATTTATAACTTACTTAAATATATATTATATTTATTTGTTGGTTTTGTATTTGGTGACATTTTTTTTAATTTCTTTTAAATATATGTTCATTAAAATGAATATATTACTGGTAATTTTTTAAAAATGTTTTACATTAAAAGTATAATTATTATTATATTAATATGTACATTAACTTCAAGGAAAAAGTTGGTTAATTTTTTTTTTTTCAATTTTTTCAACAAAAAACTTTCTTTTTCATTTTAATTTAAACAAAAAACTTTATTTTAAATTATAAGAGCGTATATAATATATTATATATATATATATATATATATTATGTATGCCTGCATATATCTACCTATATATATATTACATACACGGATATAGCCAAGTAAAGAAAAGAATCATCCTGTTTTTCTCTAGAAGTTGTAGTTGTTGGTTCCGCAGAGCTGGAAAACATCAGAGACATTTTCCGTGATAGCCTGCTCCTTTTTTGTGGTCACCGACTGGTTTCGGGCGTTCGCCCATCTTCAGGATGCGTTTGTCACACAGTGTGATAACATAAGACTTGCACAAAACAAATTCCAGTTTACAAACTCAACCTTAAAACTCTGTGCAAGTCTATGTTATCACACTGTGTGACAAACGCATCCTGAAGATGAACGAACGCCCCACAAACCGGTTGATGGCCACAAAAAGAAGCAGGCTATCACGGAAAATGTCTCTGATGCTTTCTCTAGAAAACTGGTTGGAAGTTGCAAAAACATTTTTCCCGAAATCTGTTTATTTAGAATCATAAATATGGCTTCTGAATTTGAACACTCCACCCTCCCCACCCATTTAAGCTATTGTTACAGCTGGAATAAATGAGAAATTTACTGATAAATAAGAGAAACCAATTTGTGGATATCAGAAAAATCTGAAAAAAAAAAACTTGAATATACCAGCAATGACTTACTGATGATGTAATTAACCTAATAGCCAATATCCAGCTTTTTCGATGGAACCATCTTTTATATTAGTTTGGCAGAAATTGGATGGGTTAATAGGGCATACAGATGAAAAAAACCTTCTCTGCTACTGGAGAAGTTACTTGCCAGATAATGTTTAAAAATGAAAAAGAAGACGTAAGAGTTCATATCCATTTGTGGGGAAGCTGGTGAGGATTCAAATACGATGGATGCCCTGTCATATTAGTTGATAGTCATCCCAATATTTTGGGAATGCTATATTTAAAATAAGTTAAGAGGCAGTTTCACCTAAAGCATCAACACGTTAAACAATCAAACACTCATTGCATCAAAACACTTTAAGACTTTGCCAACAAATATGTCAGATGGAGATTTTTTTTTTTTTTTTTTTTTAAAAAGTTCCCATGTGTACAGTATTTTTGGTCTACGTAAAATTTATATCTGGAGGGTGGGGGGGGAATTCGCAAGAGCAAAATTAATAGTTGGCAATAGTCAGGCAAAAATTAACAAAATGAAAATAAAACAAAGAATCGAATCATCTCTGTACAAAAAATACTGTTTTTTTTATTTTTATTTTATTATTTTTGAAATGGAAAAGAACAAGTGATGTTACTGCCAACAAGCCTCAAACTCCTGTAAAATCTTATCTCCAATATTTACAGGAAAATTTACCGGAAACAAATTGTTTTTTTGTTGGTCTATTTCCATATATTTCCTAGAAAGAAACTTGAGTGATCCTATATATACTTAGGCCATCCATATTTATATATGCATTTATACATAATATATAATTTATACTTGACCAAAAAAAAAGAAAAGAAAGTAAAACCTTAAAATTTATGTGCAAAATTTAATTTATTCATTTGCACAAAGAAAAACAATTTATTTATTTTTTTTCCACTTTATTATTATTTTTATATTATTAATACGCACTTATCCATAAACATACATACAGACATACGCACATGTACGAATATATATATAAATATATATATGTATATATAAATATACATATTTATATATAAATATTATAGAGGATTAAGGTTATTTAATTTATTTTTGAGAGAGAGAGTATGGTATGTATATTATTGATTATTTTTTTTTTTTAATTTTTAAATGATGTAATAAAATTTTCTTTTATATATTTTTTTCGTTATAATTTACATCATTTAAATTTATTATATCAAGTATTATTATTATTATTATTATTATTATATTATTATTTATTATTATTATTATTATTATTATTATTATTATTATTATATTCCAATTTTTATGTTTCACTTTATAATTAATTTTTTATTACCACAAAAACAAAGTAGAATTTTTCTATTTACACAACATGTGTTTTTTTTTTATTTTTTTTTTATTTTTTAAATATATATTCACACATTCACACACATTGTACATATTTTTCTTCAGAATAAAAATTTTTTTTGTTTTGTTTTTCACTTTTCTTTTTTTTCCCTTATTCTTTTTCATTTTTTTCATATCTCAATCAACATTTATCAATAGTTTTCCTTTTTGCTTATTCTTTTATATATAATATATATATAAACTTAATTATTTCTCCAATTAAAGCCCACCCAACATTAACAGAGATTAAAAAAAAATAAAATAAAATAATACTAACAAAATTTAAAAACAGAAAAAGAAATGAGAAAATTGATTTTAATTCTTCTTTTTTTTTTTTTTAATTCAAATAAACTTTATAAAAAAAAATCAGTATTTGTTTTCTTTTTTTTCATTTTTTGAAAAAATTATATATATATATATATTAATTTTTAATATATTTATATATATATATACGTATATAAAGAAAAACTATATATTTATACACTACGATTACTAACTAACCTTACACCCCAAGACACAGCTCAATGGTAGCCATTGGTAAATGCTGCTGGTATCAAAGGTCCCTGTAATTGTAGAAACAAAAAAAAAAAAAAGAAAATATAAATTATAAATTATTTATGAAAGTAATTAAGAATATCTTATTAAATAAAAATACAATACAATAATCACTTTTTTTGTCAAAAATGAAACTTACATTTATAAATGTTAAAATAGGCAAGATAACAATAAATTATATAAGTTTCGGAACGCTCAGGTTTTCCTTTTTGAAACAAAACAAAGAAAGAATGAATGACAATGAGAATGAGTCCAAACGGTTTTCTTTTAAATAAGGTAAACAAAAATATTCTTTGAAATAAGAGTTTCTCAAAGTGACGGGCGAAGGGGCCGTCGGCTGTCGGTTGGCAGGTGGGGCCATGAAGAAACAAGATACTATAACATGATTTCATAGAATAATTAAATATAAAACAAAAAAACCAAAACTTAAAAAATTAGGTACTCCACTTTTATATAATATTCTGAATATTATAATTCCTCAAATATTAACCGAAAAATGTATTTTTTTTTTTTTTATGCAACAGTCTCTGCACGCATATTTTTCCTCTTTGTGAGAATTATGAAAATTATTTCGACTATTTTCATTTTCTTTGCTAATTATGCAAAATAAATCATTTTTTCTTAATGTCTTTGGAATCATCGAAAACATTTTTTTGATAACAATCATAAAATTGTAATTCTTACTAAATGTGGATACGAGTCGCATTTTCGTGCCCAAATATAAATGAAATCCAAAGCATCAAGCGCAAATTTCCCATTGAGTTGGCCAATCACATAATTCATATAGAAATACAATTTTTCTCGTTAAAATTGTTACTTTTTTGTTATCATAATTATGCAAAAGAGGAGAGGACTGTTCAAAGCCTCTGTGCACTCATATAGCTACCCCAAAGAAGAACAACAACTACCGGACTGGAAAAGCAGTCCACTAATTTATAATCTTAAATTAGAAATAGTCAAAGCTCTTCTAGAAACATCTTGTCCAACCAGATGCTTGAAAGAGGTCCTTCAAAGATCCAGCAATATCTCACATTAAATAGCTCTGTCCAATCTTAGACTGTCGACAACCCACTCATAGGGTTGAATGCTTGTGAAACTATCCATGACTGGAAGTTTGACAAACATGTGTCCAGAGACACACTAACAGCAGGCTCGGGTCCTATGAAAGGGATAGAGGCGTCTAATTTGGCAAACCTATCTATCACCTCATTTCCCATAGTTCCCATAAGACCTCGTATCCAGACCAGACCTCTTCCTTGGAAGAGGTACATTCCAATATTAACTTGGAGATAAAGACACAAAATCTCAGCTCCTTCAACGCACCCTAATTAACTATCCAAGCAGATATGTACCCCTTTCAATTTTCTTATTCTAATAAATATTATTGAGTTATAAACCTCAAAATTTCCTTATGTTTTATGCCCCTAAATTTTATAATTATGCACACACACACACACACACACACACACACATTATTAATAAGATTACGATTATTATGCTTATATAACAAAAGGATTATTTAAAGTACAATTTTAATAGATCCTTGATGTGCTGATAAATTTGTAAATCATGTTTGTTTGGCGAGGACGAAAAAGGCTATGAATCATTGGTCTAAATTGACACTTTTGCTATAGGGTTGATTTGCCTAGATTTGCTATAGGGTTGATTTGCAGTAGTCTGGCTACTGTAGGGTTTTTACTCGAGTAAGAGGGTGTACTTCTTTCGAAACTGAATTTTAAAAGTAGGAATAACAAGTTTTTAATGAACGGTAAACAACGATCAACAACATTTCTGAAGAAGAATATGGGCCAAATATCCGTTTATACCAAACTATAGAACTTAATGCAAAGACTTGGTGTTGTTTGCATGAGAATGACTGGGTAAACTTGATTGATCTTAAAAAGACTATCTATGAGCCCGCTAGTAATATCTAAACGAAAAATCTTAGATTTTTCTACTTGAGTTTAGCTTATAGATTCTTCGAAAAACACTCTGTCTCTCTCTCTCACTCACTCTCTCTCTCTCTCTTTCTCTCTCACACACACACATACACAAGACTATCATTAACTAAAATACTCTTATTCGTACTCGAAGCACCTGAAAACGTTTATTTCTGGTGAAAACGCAATTTCGAAAACAGTACGTCCTACAAGCCCTACAAGAGACAGTCTTTTAGAACAGTTTATACATCAGTTACAACGCGTCAGCAACCAACTACTGCCCTTCTCTTTACTCACTCTAAATCTCTAATTTCTATTTACGTGTAAAGACCTGGCAGTTTAGTGTCTCTATTTTGTTATACAGTATTCAGTATTCTTTCACGCTTATTTCTTAAAAGTCTTTCCTCACTAATTTCTCTTCTTCTGAAACCTATTATACAGTTAACCAATTTTTCTTTATATTTGAAATTCTAGCCGATTACTCCTAATGAACCTTAATATTATTTACGTAGCCCTACTGTATATTATACGAAGGGCTCGAAGGAAAATAGGTCCCGAACCCTTCTTCGGGGTTGTCCAGGAACCTGATCCAAACTTCCATCAAAAATTAGATAGAAGAACAGCGTCTGCAAAGGTGGGAGAGAACAGCAGAACAG
Source organism: Triatoma infestans (assembly GCA_011037195.1). Taxonomy (NCBI): domain Eukaryota; kingdom Metazoa; phylum Arthropoda; class Insecta; order Hemiptera; family Reduviidae; genus Triatoma; species Triatoma infestans. The sequence goes on from JAAEAF010005932.1 coordinate 12,851, forward strand.
AAGCAAGCTAAATTCTTTATGAAGAGAAATTTGCCTGAATTCATCAGGGACCTACTGAAATCATAGCCGAAGGAATTAATAATGGGTCTACTAATGGAGCTTTGCAGATTGAATAGGCACATGGCACCAATCTACTACTTGCAGACAACGCATTATGGCGATTCTGCAAGGCCGAGGAAGAAACTCCTTGTACACATTCTTTGTGATTGTGCCGGCCTGATGAGGACAAATGTTTCTTCAGCTAGGAACAAGTAATCCCAAAGCCATGAGCATTATGATGGAGCTGCATTCAGTTTTGCTAGGCTTGATTGAAAGGATGAAGCTGAAAGATGTGCTGTAACCATAGGGGATCCACAATAGACCTCTTAGTGTAGGCCGCCGGTGGAACGAGGCTCGCCTCCCCTTTAACATTCTATCTATATTATACCGAAATGACATTCCTAGGTTGCAGCTTCCCTAGAACACACAATCAATATCAATTTCCTAAAAAAAAAAAGGTTGTCTTGTAAAAGTGCTAGGCATGTGTGTATGTGTAGATAGTATACGAAGTTAAAAAAAAAAAAAAAAAAAAATGATTGGGTCCCCATTTTTGAATTTTCGAGAAAAAAAAATTCAGTAAAATTTGCTGAAGTTCCGGTTGATGGCTTTGAACTCGATCGTAATTGTCAGACGCGGCGATTGGTGGTACCTAAAAACCGAATATCGAGCTTTTTCGATTTTGAAATATTTTGTTTACATTCACACGACACAAAAACACATACATACACCATTTATTATTTATTTAAATAAAATATATACTCACACCCATTTATTATTTATTTAAATAAAATAATACTACACTTTATATTTATTTAAATAAATAAAAAAAAAAAAAAAGGAAAAATTAATTAATAGTAGTTATTTAAAACCTATTAGAAATATCAATATACTGAAGTGTTTGTTTTAATACTGTTGACTCAATTACCAGAGCTAGTTGATTTAACCTATCGGCTTATAGTTTCTACTAGTTTAACCCTCTTTGATCATAGGTATATATACATTTGTTTATCTTTGGAAATCATAAAGGGTGTCTCAAAATCAATGCCCCCCCCCTTATCACTACATTATACTAATTCATCACTAATTTATAAATTAATATTTTTTTTCTTCAGCCTCTAGTTTTAATAAAAAAATTTCATGTAATTTTTCTGTTCATTAAAGCATTTTCTTAGTTATTTTTTTCAAATCTTATTTTCTCTTACTAATGTAAATTTTTTTTTCCGCAAATATATCAAGAATGATTTAAAATAAAAGAGACAACTCAAACTTGACATTCCTTCTAGATACCAACAATGCCGTGGACATAAAGTTTTCGGTCAACAAAATCCTTCAACTTTCAAATACGTCTTTGCTGAAGGATAGAGATTCTTGTAAAGACAACAGATGATTCCGCAGAGCTGGAAAGCAACAGAGACATTTTCCGTGATAGCCTGCTTCTTTTTCAAATTTTTCAATGATATATTTATAAAAAAGTCTGCACTTAGGCCAGTTTAGATTTATTATATTTAGACATGTAAAGAACCCATACTTAGGTATACATGCGTGTGTGGATGGCGTATGTTAATTGTGAAGGGTGAAATGTGAAATATGTTTAGGGTCATTAAACAACCTACTTCATATAAATTGCTTGATTGTTTATTTGTTTTGATTATTTTAATTTTTATTATTTTAATCGTTTAATTTTTAATTATGTTAATTTAAATCGTTATTTAATTTAATTTTAAATTGATTAGTTAATTGTAAAGTGAATCTCCCTCCAACAACAAAATTAGACCCCCAAAATTTTAAAATTAGACCCACACATATTGTTTCCATTTTAAAAAAAATTGCCGCTTTCATAACCCAAACACGTGTCCCTTTTTCCCAGCCAGTTACCATCACCATACCCCTCCTTGACCTAGTTTAAGAGTTTAGTGTTTAAATACAATTAAAAACACCAGTCAGTGTGTAAACTGAATTTACTCTGTGCAAGTCTGTGTTATCATCACAATGCTTGGCAAACGCATCCTGAAGATGGGGGGGGGAACGCCCGAAACCGGTCGATGACCACAAAAAAGAAGCAGGTCGATCACGGAAAATGTCTCTGATGACAACAGATGATATCGGTCCCCGCAGGTAAAATAAGCAGAAAAGTGAAGAAATGCAGGTTATGTCAAGTCTCAGTTTATTCATTTATTTTGGAAATCGATTTTGATTCTTACTTTATGATGATGAACGATCATCAAAGCCGAACAGCAGATGTTTATTACTAATTAACGAAATAAAACTGTTAAAATAATACAAAAATATAATTAGAATTATAAGCAAATAAAAATTTGTAGGTATTTTCTAGAATTGAAACATTTAAGTATCTAGATTTTAAAATATATTAAGGGTTAGATTAAGGGACGATGAAGAGCATCACAATGGTCTTTTGGAGAAAAATAAGGTTACGTCGAATAAGAAATGAAAGAATAAGACCACAATAGATTTGGGACGATAGAATCCTAGAAGAAAATGACTGGCAATATGTATAAAAGGTTTTTTGTTTCCCGTACGCTAGTTGTCGTTTTCCCCATTCTTTTGCGAAAACCCAATAAGATATAGCCCTTGCTTGATAGCTGTTGCCCAATATTTGTAATTTAAGGGCACTGCGTTGGAATATATGTTCCGCGGACCATGTCTGCCTTGCAGGAAAAAATGGATGCATATTCTTGGAGATACTTTTTGTGTCTATTAATGTTGACATGTGTCATTTTCAACAAAATTATATTTGAATTTAATGTTGTTTGAGTTTGATCTCGTCAAGTTTTATTCATCAATATTGACTGTTAGCCCATTGGTTGATTTTTTTTTTTTTTTTTACTTTTCTTGTGATGAAACAACACTAAATAATTTACCGCTTACATCAAGCACTTGCTTCTGCATTAGCATTGCATTTATTACAACGATTTTACATTAGAATATGGTATTAATTAGATTGCCAATAAAATGTTTGAAAAACACAAATAGTTTCCGGGTTGAGACCGTGTCAGTGGTTTGCAAAAATCGACGTTTTGCTCATGTTGCAATGAGCCACTTCAGGATCGTTATACTTTGAATGCCAATAAGACAAACTCAAACCGGAAATTCAAGTGTTTTCATGAAAATGGCCGGCGGAAACCTAAAATATAAATAAAATTTTGTTATTTAGTGGTGAATGTTAACCCTCATTATTAGGTAAATTTATTAGGAATATAAAAAGTTAGAAGTTAATCAATAGCTTTGGCACTAAACTATAAAAAAAAAAAAAAAATCAAAAAGTGGAATTAATCGATTTGGCTCGTGAATTGCTCCGCTCCCACCAGCCCCCAAAGCTTTTTTCAATGAAGTTATAAATACATTGGTTTTGTTTTAAATGAAACAATCTCCAGATACGATCATGTTAGTAATATCTATTTCTTTTTATGAATATATCAACCTTTACCACTGACTTGTTTAGCAGTTACCTATTCTTCATTTCCCTCACATAAATTTTGTCATATACAGACCAATTTTTTATTGAAAACTCGATATCGAGAATTTGTCATGTCGCGATTCGATCTGCTGTAAGAGAAAGTAAAACATATTACTAAAAAGAAAAAAAAAAAAAAAAGATCTTCATTATTGAATATAACCTGAATTTAAAAGGTAACTGAAACTTTTTAAACTAATGAAAGCGTCTTTCAAATGATTAATGACTGTTGCAATATGAAAATTCCTTTCTTTTATTTATTTTTTTATACAATAGAAAACTATAATAATAAAAGAATTTTATATTGTTTTTTTCCTTACTTATCACTTTCTGACTCAGAAACATTTATAGTCAATATAAAATAAATAAAATAAAAATAAAAAATTTAAAAAAAAATTTAATTAAAAAAATCCCAAAAGTACAATGATATATGCAAGCTGGTTTAAATCAATTGGAAGGTTTACTGGTGAAAAGGACAAAAAAAAAAAAAAAGCAAAAAAAAAAATACGCTAGTTCGTACATGATGGTAACTATGATGGTCTCTCACACTTCGGCCATATCTCTCTCTCATATAACCCAACTCCGCAAAAATATTTGGAGTAAGGGTAATCCCATTACCAATTCAGAGCTCAAAACAACATTTTTCATATTAATGGAAAAACTGGGTTGTAGGTGAAACGTTTAAAAATGGGACAACAAAAGTGGGAAAGAGAAAAGGGGTGAAACTCAGGCTTCTGAGTGGGTTAAATCTGTGCTGGGGAATGAGGGTATATATATATATATATATTTATATACATATGTGTGTATGTGTGTGTTTTTGGAGAGGGGGAGCTTTAGTGAGGGAGGGCAGGAAATATAATTAAAAAGTAACAGGGATTCGTGGAGGAGAAGAGGGCCTGAGCAGGGTTAGAGTTTTTCCAGGGTATATTTATACTACTGGACACCCTAGTATAAAAAAAAGGATGACAATAAGTTGGCAGTACCTCATCCAAAGCATAATTTTACTGCCTCCTGTTAGCCTGGATGGTGAGACCTCACCAGATTCTCTTCCACTGACGGTGACACTAGCAAGGATAATCACATGCGTCAGCTGTGTGCGTCCAAACCAAACCTTTTGTTATCATCCCCTCTCTTTATATATATCTCTCTCTCAGCTCGCTATTTATAAAATTTCTCTTTCTCTTTTAATTTAACGTCGTCTGAACTTATATATATATATATATTATGGTCAACAGGATTTAATTGTTATTAACTAGGTAAGCGGGATGGGGCGAGTGGGGGTAAACTGCAACGTTATCCTCACTATGGACTTTTTCTTTCTCACAATAAACTGTGCTAGCTGTCCTGTAGGCTATTTAAACTCAGCCTCAACTTAGTGAGCACACTAGGGTAAGCGAGCAAACCGGCAACAGCCGTCGTTATATTCTAAAAGCACTAAGCGTACACAATTTCATGCCCTTCCCTTCACCCCAAGTAACTTTACGCTAAAAGTTAGATAATTAAAAACACAAACAACAGTTTCAACTTAAAGTAACGAAGCATTACAATGTTGATTAATCTAAACTGAACAAAAAAAAAAAAAAATCAACATTTATAAAAACAAAAAAAGAGAGGGGAAGAAGTATATTTTTAAAACTCATTATTAGATTATGTATGAAATATATATATACGGTAGTAGGGGCGAATATAAGGAAGATGGACACATTCAAATAGCTTGGATGTGTGTTCTATAGTAACGGCCATTGCAACAAACATATCTGCTTCCGAGCCCAGAGCGGAGAGCTAATTCAATGTTATGGAACGCCCAGACTCCTTACACGACCAAAATCGAAAGCATTATGCTGTATGTGTACGGAGCTTTATCACTCACAAAGAAACAGGCGCAGATATAAATATTGTGGAGATGGACTATTGGAGAAGATCTGCTTGAATATCGAGAATAGAGAGAAGGTCAACAATATATGATTCAGATTAAAGAGGACGTAATCAGCTGGTCCAGTAAAAAAAATTCTTGTCTGATATGGCCATGTGCGACCTCAAGATGGCCGGAGAAATGCTTAAGTTGAAAGCCACAGTTTAGAAGAAAAAAAGCGCATCCAAGAAAGGACTGTTTACGAGATGGCCAAGAAAGCTGGTTGCGACGTAGGAACAGGAATCAATGGAGATCTACGATCCGATGCAGGCCACCCTGAGAAGCCTGTTAAAAGTAAAAAATTATCAAATTTCAAATCTGAAAGAGAAAGATTTACTTATTATTTTTGTATTGTTTTCCCTGTGCGTTTTTCCAAGTTTTCGTACCCAGATATATGAGTGTTAGGTTATGTACCCCTGATCCAAAGTACAAAAAGACTAGCATAAACCTCAGCATAGAAAACAGTGCTCCATTCATCAAGAGATACTACCAAGTGATCTCCTACCTCAAAATAGACCGCAGCTCCAGACCTACCATCCATTCTGGTACGATCCATATAAGCACTGGAGGTAATTAATTAGGTATCACATCGGACGGATCCAATCATAACCAATCTTTCCTAGAAGAAGATACCCTGATACTGGAAACCGTTACTGATACTGTATGGAAGATAATATTTTTCGGAGGAAAAAAAGCAGTTATATTAAACCAGCAAAACTTTTATGTATTGAATTTTATCTAAGTCATAATAAAAGTTTGTCATAAAATACCAATTTCTTGGGATTGCATTCAATCTAAAAAGATACAGGTAAATAATTACAATATAATTATATATTGTATAATATTACAAGAAATATTACTTTATATATATGGCATTATTGGAATTATTGCTTTGATTACATGATAAAGCTTGAAAATAAAATACCATGGCTATTACTATCATTTCCAATTGTATTGATTACTTCCGTGAAATTTGAAATGCCACGGTATTAAAAAAAGAAAACATTCCAATATCATGTGATGTTAAGTGTATTTCAGGAAAAATAAACAATTTTTCTTTTGTTTTTTTAGTCCACCAACTTATAATTGTAACTCTAGGGTTGTAGTTTTAAATGTTAAACCTTAAATATAGCCATAAGTTAAGTGGCCATATGGCATGAAAGTAGAACAAATTTTACAGTACAATTAGGGTGTTAAAACTAAATTCTGAATACTTTTGATTAAATAATTCCGCCCCTCCACAAAGTAGAAATTATTTTTGGGCTTTCACAATTTCATGAAAAGAAAAACGATTATCTTTAAACTGGTATGTATTTACAAAATATATTGCAAATTTATTTGACCATCCTCAATACATTTCATAGGCTGTCATTTCCTTCCCAAATTACTTAGTGACTATTTAGTTGAGTCAATTCCCCATTGCTGAATAATATCCATGATTTTATTATGTGTCATTCATTCTCTTGATTCTGATCGGTTTCGAATTTTCAACCATCGTCACTACGAGGCTATAAATTCGTGTAGAAAGTTGACCAACTTAATATTGATTTAATTTTCTTCCCGAATGGTTGGGTTATAATTACCCGATTCCTTGGGCTATCATTTCCTTCCCTAATTATTTGGACTGTCATTTCCTTCTCTAATTACTTGGGCTATCATTTCTTCCCCCAATTGCTTGGATGAACATTTCTTAGGCTATCATTTCCTCGTGCAATTCCTTGGATTATCATTTTCTTACCAAATTACTTGCACTACAATTTTCTTTCCCAATTATTTGACCTTCCATTTCCTTACCCGATTCTTTGGGAAATCAATCAATCCTTACTTATTTCTTTGGGCTATCATTTCGTTAATAAATTTTTTTTGGTCTATCGTTTTTTTAACCAAAACCTTACGCTCTTATTTCCTTACACAATTCCTTGGACTATTATTTCCTTATCGATTATTTGGATTATCATTTCTTTACCCAATATCTTGGGAGATAATTTTCTTATGCAATTCGTTGGGCGCTATTATTTCCTATTCCAAATACTTTGGCTATTAACTATTTACTTCTCAATTGCTTAGGTTATATTTTCTCTACCTAATTCCTTAGGTTATCATTTTTTTCTTTTTCTTATCCAAAACCTTAGATTATTATTTCCTTACACGATTCCTTCGATTTCATTTCTTTACCCAATTTCTTAGGCTATCATTTTCTTCATCTAATTCCTTAAGTTATCATTTTCTTATCCAATTCCTTATATTTCTTCATTACTAGGGTTATTATTTCCTTATCAAATTTCTTAGATTAACCTTTTCTTTCTCAATTTTAGGCTATCAAAAATCTACATATCCTTATAGTAATTTCTTACAGCTATCATTCCTCACCCAATGCCTTAGGCTATCAATTCCAGTTAATAGCGAATTGCGAAAACGCTAACAAAATTGGATAATAGAAGCCGTCGTTTCAGACAGATTACATAATCCTCAATAAAAATCTTGTGTTGTTAAAAAAAGGAATTTATTTCAGAATAGAAAAAAAAGAAGTTAAACTTCAATTTAGAGGGTAACAAAAAAAAAAAAAAAAAAACGTAATTTGTTAATAGTTTTGAACGGTTCAACTCTTTTATTTGAAATATTTTTGTGTAGAAAAGTCAATTTGTAAAGTGGTGGTCATCTGTTAAATATCAAATCAATATTGCTACGTATTATTTCCTATATACCATTTCAGTATTTAAATATATAGATTTGTTATTTTAAATCCTTCAATAACAAATGAGTGTACGTAGACCAATGAGTTTATCTGAAACATATTTTCGAAGAAAATTAATTTTATAATAATTGTTCTGTGAAATGTGTAGTTTTAGGTATCTTTCCTAAAGTGCCATTTTATATTTTAAATTTTTTTACGTAGGTAATATTCAAGGACATTTAAGTCTTTAAAGTTGGACTTGTATTTCTTTAAAGTTGGTATTATATTTCATTAAAATTTGTATATTGAAGGTTGTGATATATAGTGAGAAAATAGAATGAATAATTAGCATTACTTTTTATTATTTTTTTTTTTTAACTTTCTATAAAATTACAATAAAAAAGTTCACTGGTTGTCTTTAGTAAAAGAAGTTAATACTCGCTAAGAAGTTTCATTAAGTCGCTCATAATAAAAAAAGAAAAAAGAAAAATACATCTCTTTGTTATGCAAATGAAACGTTACAGAGTTTATAATATAATGAAAAAAATATTTTTACCATGAAAAAGAAAGATTTTTTTGTGTGAAAAATTCATGGTTATATTTTAATGTATAACAATGGTTTTGAATTTGTTGTAAATTAGCTAGAAACTCGGTGAGAACAATAGATATATGAGCTAGTTTTCTTTTTTAAAAGTTGTTGGTGTCGTAAAAAAAGTAAAATGAAAGAAATTTATATGCAGTTACAATAATAAGTAGAATAATGAGCTCCAATTTCAACTGTTTTTTTTTTTTTTGTATTATTTGGTTTACAAGATGGTAGATGGTTAAAAATAAAAGAAAACAATAGGGTGTAGAGCCAGAAAGAGAGAGCGAGAGAAAATGTGAGTGAGAAAGAGATCCGAATTATTAGAAAGATTTGTACAAGCTGCTAATAAAAACCGCTTCCTAACAGTGTGGAACAAGTTTGTCAGCGTTGTTTTGTGCGGAGCGAGAGATGTTAAACGGTTTTTAAACACCCAGCATGAAGGGGGGGCAGGGCGGACGATTATTAGGGTAGTTTTGATCCTCACTTCCACACTGTTTTGCCCGCCTCTCTCTATACTAAAACCAGCAGCATATTTTCTCCGTCCAAAACTATCTACTGTCACCCAATTCCCTACTGTCTCACACACACAAACAAATGAAAAGATCTGCTCTCGCCTTGGCAGAAATTTATGACAATACTCATTCTTGAAATTTCCTAAAGCCGATATACCACTACCACGCAAAAAAACAAAACAAAACAAAATTCTCTTCATCTCTTGCACGATTTACGTGCATGATTTACACAATCATGTAAACAAAAAACATATTTTATTTGCTTTTAAAAGTGTTACGTAAGAGTCTGATTTTTTTTTTTTTTTTTTTGTCTTCATATTCTTCTCGGGGAAATATATGTTTTTCTCTTACTGCAGTAATTGAATTTCCACCGGAAATATTTTTTGTTTTTTTCAGGTTCTCTGATCACATAATTTTTTGTTACTTTCTCTTACTCCTAGTAAGAGGAAGTATTGTAATCGTGTCAAATTTTCAATATTGAGTTTACACCGGAAATATCCGTTTTGAGGTACCCTGAGTCCAAAAAAGTGGTTTTTAGCAAATTGTCTGTGTGTGTGTGTGTGTATGTATGTGTGTGTGTGTGTGTGTGTGTGTGTGTGTTTTATGTATGTATGTATGTGAATAGCATAGCTCAAAAACGAAAAATCGTAGAAAGTTGAAACTTGATATTTCGTTTAGTTATCACCATGGGATCCGACGGTTGGTCATCTGTCAAATTCCTCATCCGGAAGTACCACTTTACTAGTTTTTTTTTTTTTTACGTTTTTTGCGATTTTCTCAAAAATGGCTCCAACGATTTTCTTCCAAATTGGTATATCAACTACACATACTAACAATTACAACTTTTATTTGAAACATTTCTCCGGTAAAATTCATTTAAGGGCACTCCTCTGGGGGACGGTTGTGGTTAGGTTTTCATTTAAAGTGCTATTTCAGTTTATTAGACAATTCTGCCATCTAAATAATGTTAATTAGAATTAAATATGTTGTTGAAATTCGGAGTTTGAAAAAAATCGGATAACCGGAAGTGCGTTTACATTACCACTTTACTAAATGATTTTTTTTCACTTTATCGCGATTTTCTAATAAAAGGCTCCGACGATTTTCTTGAAATTGGTAATATAAACTAAACATATAATGATCTACAACTTTTATTTAAAACATATCTCTGTGGAAATTCATTTAAGTGCCTTTTAGGGGAGAGGTGGAGTTACAGCTTCCTCTAATGTGCTATAATAGGTGATTATACAATTCTATCATCCAAACAAAATTAATTAGAAATAAACAGATTGCTAAAATTCCGAGTTTCAAGAAAATTAGTAAACCGGAAGTGCGCTTTTACTGAACAGTTTTTCAGTTTTCGACGAATTTCGTTAAATTTGGTACACAAACTATAAAATTTGTGAATTATAATTTTGAGATCTGGAGTAAGAGAAGGTTGTGTGAGTGTTTCACACCAGATTTTTTTTTTTATTAAGAATAGTCTGTATGTATGTATGATTGATTATGTGTGAAAAATATCATTTTTAGTGATCGTATACCAGTACAATACCAATACTGCATTAGAGGGATTGAGATTTTGACATCAACAAAATTTTGTGTTAGGGAAGTGCAACTAAAGAATCTTTTTTATTTTCAGGTTCGACTATTTTTCAGGAATAGCTCCCCAACGATGCGCTTAATGATGTATATAAATGTATATTCTAATTACACTCCAACACATTTAAAGATCTACATCGCTTTTAATTGATAAAAAGTTTATGAGATCTAGTGAAAAACGTTTAACAGGAAAACGCTTAAAATGAAAAATCGGTTAATACGGAATCACACTGCGGTCCCGTCAAAATACTATATAATTTCATACATTTTTTTTTTTCTTTTAACACGAAACAAATTTTAACATTGGAACAGATTTTACTTCTCAGACGAATAATACGAGGGTGGTTTGAAAAGTTCTCGGAATCACCGCTAGATGTCAGTGCTACAGCAACGAGGTTCCCGCGCAATAATCACACATCCTTTGTGAGTGAACACGTGGTACGTCAGTGCTCTTGTTACAGGAGAGTGGTAGTGACGACTCTTTGTTGTTCCCGCGTAGTGATTTGTGACAATGGAAAAAACTGAGATTCGAGCAGTGATTAAGTACATTGTAAAGAAAGGTATGAAAGCAAAGGAAATTCATGCCGACTTTCAGAACACACTGGAAGACTCTGCTCCTTCATATTCAACTGTTGCCAAGTGAACCAGCGAGTTTAAATTTGGTCGGGAGAGCTTAGATGATGATCCGCGTAGTGGACGGCCAAAAAGTGCTACGACCCCAGAATTTATCGCAAAAGTGCATAAAATGGTCATGGAGGATCGTCGACTGAAAGTGCGAGAGATTGCTGAAGCTATAGGGATGTCATCTGAACGGGTATATCACATTTTAACCGAAGAATTGGGAATGAAAAAATTATCGGCAAGATGGGTGCCGCGGCTCTTGACATTGGACCATAAACGCACCAGATTGGAAATGTCCGAACAAAGTCTGGCCCGTTTTCAGCGCAACCAACAAGATTTTTTGCGCCGGTTTGTGACTACAGATGAAACTTGGGTCCACTACTATACCCCAGAGACAAAACAGCAGTCAAAGCAGTGGAAACATGCCGAGTCACCACCACCAAAGAAAGCTAAGGCAGTACGTTCGGCCAGAAAGGTCATGGCCTCAGTTTTCTGGGATGCAAAAGGCATTCTGCTGATAGATTACCTTCCTACTGGCCAAAAAATTACGGGGTAATACTATGCAAACCTCCTAGACCAACAACAGGAAAAGATATGCGAAAAAAGGCCTGGTTTGGCAAGGAAGAAAGTCATCTTTCATCAGGACAACGCCCGCCCGCACACAAGTGTTATTACCATTGCAAAACTTCATGAACTGAGGTACGAATTGTTGCCACATCCACCTTATTCACCTGATTTGGCACCATCAGACTTTCATCTCTTCCCCAAGCTGAAAATTTTCCTCGGTGGACGGAGATTTCCTACAAAGGAAGAACTGACAGCCGAATTGGAGAGGTACTTTGCAGGCCTGGAGGAATCTCATTTTCGAGATGGGATAAAGGCATCGGAACATCGCTGGACCAAATGCATTAGTCTACAGGGAGACTATGTTGAAAAATAAAAGCAGTTCCACCGAGGTAAGATACTTCTTTCTAGTACATTCCGAGAACTTTTCAAACCACCCTCGTATATACCTGGTTTTCTGCAGTCATATCGTCATGCAGATATTTTATTTTAGCTTATTTTATTTCGTTAGACGGCTGCCACTGTTGCTGATGGCTGCCACTGTTGCTAGGTTTCCGCTTGCGTTTGAGTAGGTAAAGGAATCGCCATTGTCAAAACATTTCAGTTAGTTTTCGAATTCGGTAAATTTGTTTTTTTCTATAATAATTTTAATACGTGAATTTATTTTTTCTACGAGTACATGTACAATGGCAGAGAAATCGGGACGAAAACAAACCACTATTTTATCGTTTAACACGAAATCCTTTTAACACGAAAAATATTTCAGTCCCCTCAGGTTCGTGTGAAAACGTTTTTCACTGTAATTGATTTTTAGATGGGTTCTTGAGAAAGCTGCAACTAAAAGATTTTCTCTAAAATATTGCAGCTTTAGTGCAATGTACGGGGGGGTGGTTTGTACCAATAAAATATTAAGTTCTATTAAATGCAATACTAGAATTTAATGTTAGTAGACAATACAGGAAATTATTAATTGTTTTTACTTTATCTTACGTAAAAGAAAGTTATTGTTGTATTCGTGACGGATATTCTGTTCTCTGAACGGGAAAAATTTGGTTTTTATGAAAATTGTCTGTTGGTGTGTGTGTGTGGTGAGAGATAGAGAATGGGCGTGGCAGATCATCATTATTCGGAGATCAAATTACCACACAGATCAAATTGATATTGCACTTAGATGTTGGACTCAAAAGATTAGATTAGTTTAGATTGGATTCAAAAATGAGTACAAAGGTTGGTTTTAACCATTACCAACTACATTATAAACTTTTTTCTGCCGAAAAAAACTCTTTTTTGCAGGTTTCTAGGACTAGATATTGTGGTGGATGCCAGAAATATAAAAATATATTTAATTTGAAATAATCAAAATTATGAAAAAATGTGACATTCGCTTGCAAAGGGACTATTCAGGTAGAAGACCACTATTGTCTTTTAGAGTTTATAAACTTGATAGCATTGTCTACCCCTTCTTCTCACAGGGGAAGATTTGAACGAACAATTAGAAGACATTCCTTCAACACAGTCTGAACTATACATTTCACCAGAACACTTCAGGACTGTGCCAGTTATAAGTTAAAACATAAGAGTTTTGTACGTAAATCACTTTTTTTTTGTGGTATTAAAATTCGTGTTATATGCTATTGATTCAGTGTTATTGGTGCGGTCTACTGGATCTACAACAAATCACTTCTCTACCTGCCAAGATTGGGTACTTTTGTCTCGCCACCACTTTGTGTTAGGACAAATCATATGTAAAAATTAACTTTTTAGAATTAGCTATTTATCATTCTATATATTATAATTGTACTAAGCCGATTAATATCCTGAAATGTTCTTTATAAAATAATATGTATCTATCTAATCTACTTATCAGCACTTTTTGAAACTTTATGTCCACTGGCCCTTTATTACGAATAACATCGACCCCGTTTTGGATTCCATTCTCTACACCGTACTAAAGGTTATTGCAAGTAAATAAAACAAAAAGTTTGATGCAATAAAATGCCCAGGTTGGAAAAAAGTTTTATCAACTTGAGAAAAGAGTCTTGAGAAAAGATATGTAGTAAGTAAATTCCGGTCAAGATTTTAGCAACCAGATTCACTATAATTTGCTATTAAGCAATTAATAATGAAATTTTATTGTATTGTAATTAAAAAATGACCTTAACAATCATATATATATTTAGATCGATATTAAAATTGTAATAATCTTGAATTACTATTTACCTCCTTGTTAGAGTAAATGGTGGCCAAAAATTGTTTTTTCCTTTTTCATTTTAAGAAAATTATATATAATAAAAAAATCCCTGCTGTAATTTACAAAAATTTCTCCTATAAATTAAACTGTTGTAAACTGTTTTTCTAAAAATAATACAGATTTCGGCCTAAATTTTCTAAAACTTTATATCGTTATAAATGTTGTAAAAACAAGAGATTCATTTAATTGGAGAAAAATAATTATTTATTATATTTTGTTTATATAATAAATTTATATAATGAAATAATAAATATACACCGGCCAAAGAGAGAAGGAATACTGGCCACTATTTGTCTAAAAAGGGGGTGTATGTAGTATTGTATAGGGGGCTACATTTTTTGAAGTGGGAGAAAAATGATTTTTTTCTATATTCAGTTCAAATACAGAAGTTTTGATTGTTCTTTTTAAACTGCCTATAATCTTTGCTTAATATATAAAAAAAATATAGTTTTTCTACTTTTAATGATAATTATTTACATTAGATTAACAATGAGGACTTAAATTAAATAATCTTTATTCACAAATTTTTGAGAATTTCCTACTTAAACTTATTAAAATTTTGTAATTTATTTACTTTTGAGAGATGAAAGTTTTGAGAATTTGTAAAGGTTCTTCCATTTGAACATCAATTATTGCAACAACCGCCTGTGTTTGTAAATAATTATTTCACTAGAATTATAATGAGCAGGAGGGTAAGCAGTTTTTTTAATGATTATTTTTAATGTTTTTAAGTCCTCGATTGGCAATCCGCACCGCAAGATCACAGTTTCATTGTACATCCGATGTTATGATTGTCATAATCATACCACGTTCAGCCTGCATGGTAAACTCTAGAAGAAGATCTCCTTAGAAAGTGGAGCAAGGCAGCAATTTTTTTTCTACAATAGTGCCGTAATAGGGTCTAAATAAATGAAATATTAGCAAGGCGTCACTATAGTTGAATGGTTAGAGACGTGGAACGAAAAAGATGGGTTCGATTCTCAGACTTGGCCTGGATTTCATTTGTTGCGCTAATATTATTAATATATAGTAAAGTATGTTTACTATCCGCTTCCATTCAAGACATCTGATCAGTAATTCTGGTAAAGCCCCGGCTGAAAAAGTCGGCATTGCTTTAATTTTTTAAATATTTGCAAAATTGATGTATTTATCCATTTACCCATTTTTTTGTTTCTTTCACGCCACCGCAGACCTTAATACGAGGGTCATTCAATAAGTAACGAGAAAAATCGCTGTAGCTCAGAAACGGTTTGTTCAATCAATACAATAGTTTCAGTGCGTCAAGTTGGGATCCTTGTACTTAGTTTCTCATCAGCTGCTCGAGATTATTTGGTATGCATAACCTCAAATGTATTCAGTTAACAATGGCGAGTCCGCTCGAGCATTGCACCTCGGAAGAACAACGCTCAGTGATTAGATTTTTAGTTGGGTATCGAAGGTAGTGAAATCCACAAAAGAGTGTTGAAAGTGAACGGAAATAATTATTTGAACCACCGAACGTTTACAAATGGGTAGAACAGTTTAAAAGTGGCCGTGCAAGTGTCTGTGACTAGCAACAAAGTGGACGACCGGTTGAAGTTGCAACTTCCTTCCTCGAATTTAGCATTAACGCATTATTTCAGGCCAACAGGCTGAATTACTGTTGATCTGATGGCTGAAGAAGTGCACGCGAGTGTTGGACCTGTCCATAACATTATTCAGAATAATTCTCGCACACAAGAAAACTTGTGCGAGATGGGTTCCAAGACAACTTACGGACGCCCACAAAGAAACCAGGTTTCTAGTCAGTCAATAGTCCAAAGTACGATGTTTAATTGAAAAAGAATTTTTCAGTAGAACTGTAACATGTGATGAAACATGAATACACCTGACATGGGTACAATCAGGTGCAAAAGTGGCTTCGAGATCAACCCAAAGAATTTTATGCCAGAGGCATAACACAAATTAGAAGAACAATGGGGTAAGTGCATGAATGTTGATGGGTAGTAGCCAAAGTTTTGTATTGATTAAATAAATCGTTTTTGAGCTACAGCGATTTGTCTCGTTACTTATTGAATGACTGTCGTATTTATGGCTGACCGGCCACTCTATCCGATAAGGGACTATAATTATACAAATTCTGAAATATATTGTAAAACGAGTCACAAAAAGTCTTCATATTGAGAAGTACTGTAGATATAAACCGACGTTTTCGCTCATACTGAAGAACAGCCTCCTTCGATCGTCATGAAAATGCAACAATGTATATATTAAAACATATTATTTACTTTATTTCAACGAGAACAGACATTGTGTATCTCTGTTCTCAAATACTCAACGAAACTACCTTTTGACTATTCAACACTAGCACATCTTTCATTTCCCACATATAATTTGGTTGTAGGATTTTGCGCTCAATATATCCCCACAAACTCAAACAAATCCCTAAACCAGGATTTACATTACAACCAACAGACCATCTCTTTTCCATGCATTACATCCCAATGCCTCAATGATATTCTTGGTCCACTGTGCAAGATTTCACTTTTTCCATAAAAATTCTACTACACTCTGAGTTGGAGTGTTGAGGACGATAAAGAATATATGTATGGGCGAGAAATACGGAGCCTAGTGAGCAAGTGATATACTGATTCTGTGAGGGTATTCAAGTCTTGCTACTCATGTTTCCCGTTAGTTATTACAGAGAGTAGAGGATAAACGTTTATCCCTAGATCCTTCAGTACGGATATGTGGAATATTGGAAGGGTGAGCAAGTGTCTGTTAGTCAACGCGTCAACGAGTTTACAAACAAAGAAATATAAGATTTCTTCAAAGGTACAAAGGAGTTTCTTCTCGTTTAAACAAATTGTATAAGTCTTTCAAAAAATTGTTACATTTTTACTACAAGCGAGGTGTTCCCATTAAATTCACAAATATAACAATATCTGACAAAGCAACAAACTATGTAGTTTTATTTTGCGTTCAATTATCTGCGCTAAATATTTTTTGTGTAATTTAACAGGCTGCTATAATATTTGATGTGAAGTTTAAACAAATTGGCTGATTAGAATGAGTTTTTTGTAAAAAAAAAACTATTTAAATGAACGATGAAATAATTGCTTTTTAATTATTTAAATGAATATTGTGAGTAATAATAAAAATTTAAAAAAAAGAAAAGATGAATACGTAGAGATTTTATATTATTAAATGGAAAAATATGAAACCAAATTTAGGTTTTATAAATTTATAATATTTATTTCTTCGTTCATTGTAATTAAAATAAAAATAAATAAAAAAATATATAATAGCACCGAATGATTTAAACTAAAAAAACAAAAAAAAAAAACATAAACTCTACCACAAAACAAAAATTAATTCACTTACGTGGATTTGTCCCTCCCATAAAAGTCGCTTGTGCTGAGCGGATAAATTAAAAAAAAAAAAAATTGTATTAATTTTTAATTAATTTTAATTTCCTAAACCTTTTTTTTTTAATTGTAAATTACAAAAAAATTAAAAAATTGATAAAAACAAAATATATTTAAATGAAATACATTAATTTTAATAATACAAAATCCATGAATAATCTACTACTTGTATTAAATTTCTACGATTACATTTACACGTGCAATTTAATTGATTAATATATTTAATTATATTTTTAATTTATTAATTTAAAAAATAATATTATTAAACAGAGTGCAATTTTATACTACCTACTGGACTTTTTACAAAATTTGGGTTCAAAATTTTAATTAATACGATCATATGGAGGGGAGATATGGGTGATAAGCATTCAATGGATCAGCATCAATTTTGTGGAATTTAATCTGCCTATTCAATGATTAAAAAATAATAATAACTAGTCCTAAAACTACTTTTAAAAATAAATATCAGAGCTATAAACAAAAGAAAGAAGAAACAAATGATATAGGAACTTCTGTTTAAAGAACTTTCTGAACTAAATTGGTTGGGTACCATGAACATTTTCTTTAAAAGTTGATACTATTTGATTCAAAATTTGAGTTGAAAAACACATAATTAAATAAAAAAAAAAGACAATAAGATGAAGGAACGTTTGAATAACACATTTTACGTCAGTCGATGAGGATTACTGGCAATCCAATTTTACAATAGGAGTTAATTTTAATAAGCTAAGCAAATTTTGTTATTGTTTTTTTTTGAAATTTGAAATTATCCCATTCTGAAGGGTCCAAATCTTAAGATTGTCCTCACTACAAAATATCCTAGCTCGTCATCTGTAAATTTTTTTTTTTTTTTTTTATAATTTAAGGCGCTTCAACATCTATGGTTATTAGCGCCCGGAGCCTTCTCAGTGCACTGCCGGCCTCCGGTCAGTGTTCTCTCGCTATAGACAACACTGTCCATCACCGAACAGTGAGCTGTAGAGGCTCCTAGGAAGAAAAAATCTAAGGTTAGCACTGGACCGAATCCGGGACCTCCGCGTGGGAGTCCAACGCGCTAACCACTTAGCTAATCCCTTCCGTATCAATAAAATTGATGCGGATAACTTCGCGATTAGCTTTATATGATAAACAAGTGTACCTTAGAATTTGCTCCATCAATATTTTATACTAACAACACTTATAATTGGCTAAAATTCGGAAGGCCTTACACTAAATTTATCAGGACAATTTTGGATATTATTTCCACTAAATATGTGATTGGGTCCGCAACGCAACGCTGGATAAGATCTATGATTTTATCCGTCAGAGCAGGGCTACATTATTTTGTTGGTTCTGACCGGTTTCAAATTTTCATCCATCGTCAGAGTAAGGTTTGCAATCAATTCGTGTAGAGTGGAAACTATATGTTTATATCATATGTTGGAACACCGAAATCGTTCAGATTGATAAAATGAAGCATGCTTTGACGAATGATATATCAATTATTTCCATTTTCCCTTATTTTAATTTCATTTTTTGATATTGTTACTTTCTGTTACTGCTATAAGAGGTAATATCGTGCAATGTCAAATTTTTCTAAAATTGAATTTTTGACAGGAAATGCATTTAGGAAATTATGTTTATTTTTTTTAACGAAGATTTCTTTTTTTCACAATCTTCAAATAACTAAAGATCACATGGATGCTCAAACTTAACATTCCTATTTCGTACCACTACTGCATCATCTTTAACCAAACTTTCAGTCAAAATTCGGCAATAGGATACGTGACTTTACTGAGTGTTATTTTTTTTCAGTTTTTCTCAAAAAATTCTCAGAAACTGCTATAGTGATTTTATATATATATATATATATATATATATATATATAATAAAGGGTGACAATTTCAACATACAGTACCCACTTGTTTTGAAAAGTACGCTAGATAGAATTTGTAAAAAAAAAAATACAAATGTTGCTCTACTTAATTTTTTCAAAGATTCCAAAAGATCTGATCAATTATTTTGTTTAAGAGGCAAAAAAGTAAGAGATTTCGAAACCAGCATTCTTATTTCACGTTGGACTACATATTGTAACGTTTTTCCCTCTAAACTAGCTACTGCAACTAGTTTTGAGTGGGTTCGTTTGGATAAAATACTCTAAACTTCAATAAGAAAAACACCAATTTATTGTTATACACAATAAATTACAAAATACAATTAATAATAATTACTTCACGTTCAAACCACAAAAGTTCACTTTGTTCACTTTTTATACACTTTCCACAAACTAGTGACTTCGTTTGTAACTGGAAAACTCTCTCAACTCTCTGTGGTCCCACTATTTATACCGATGGAGAAGAGTCTGGAACTTTCTCGATTTTTCTACAAAGAGCTAGATGAGTGCGCCGCCAGCGCTTCCTAGCGGCCACTGGATTTGAGTGCTTGAGCTATTAAGAGTTTATAATATAATGGAACAAAGGCACTTATTAAGTTGGGAACCGATATTTCCTTAGCTTTTCTCATTTTGAAAGGTCAGAAACAAGGGTGTTGCCGTTCTCCTCTCCTTTCTAATATCTTTAATGAACAGGCATTAAAACACTGGAAGAGGAAATGTCACAGAATCTACAACCTACAGTTTCTGGATGACCAAATCGTGATCGCATCAGTTTCAAAGGATTTCAGATACATGATGCGTGAATTGGTCGAAACTTATTCCGTTTGTGGCCTAGTAGTCAACAGAGTCAAAACAGAACGTATGGGCTTCATCAGTGAAGTAGACCGTCCTTCCTATTGAAGAGGACTGGAATTTAGTACGCAGTTCAGTGTGTAAGTAACTCGGGGTGTTAATTTTCAAGAAGGTTCTTCTGACAAGAACATCCAGATGAGAATAAATCAAGGAAAAAAGGTACTAGGCATATTAAACTCGGTACTATGGAATAAAAATGTTAGCCTGTCTACTACAGGAAAGATTTACAGCTCTAAAAAAAAAGGCTCGGAAGCTCTTAGCACTAGAAATGGATTTTTGGAGGAAAAGCTGCGGTGTTTCGCGTTTGCAGCGAATTCCAAATGTACAAATAAGAGATCGCTTACATGCAGAAAAAAAATTTTGTTGTTTTCAATCGAAACAAGAAGATTGCTCTGTTAAGATTATGTAAAGAGAATGGGTAATGAGCGAGTGGACGAAGGAAGCGAGGAAGGCGGAGGAGTTGTTGGAAGGAAGGAATTTTGGGTTCCACCATATGACCGATTATGTAGTCGAGGATGAGAAAAAAAAAGAAGAAATTTTTTTTTGTATTCATGTGATCTCAAAACATATATTTTTCTGATAAAAAATCATTTCGAAAATTCGATAAAATCGATAGTACTTCCACTTACAGCAACTGGAGAAAGTAAAAAATTGACGTATTTCCCTTTCTCGACCAAAGCCGATACAACTAGATGATATTTTGATATTTTAAAAAGTATGGAAATAAATTCATGAATATATCCGAGTTTTGAATCGATTAATCTGGTCTCTAGCGTGTACATTTGCCGTAAAAATATAACATAGTTTTAACATTTATTTATTAAATGCATAATTTCAAATTTAAAGAGACCGGTTTTTTGGAAAATTCTTGGAAAATTTCAGGTATCACCAATATTGTATTGTACAATTTAAACTAAAATTATTGAAATACTAAAATCGCTAATACTTGTATGTATTATTATTAAAAACTAAATTTCTTTCATCATTATAATATATAAAAATAAATCAAATTATATTACATTAAATTTAACTGAAAAAAAAAGAAAAAAAAAGGTAAACACTCCAAATAACTATGCCTGAACTGAAAACTAAATAAATCTAACTAAATGCATTTTTTATGCACCTCTCAAGTTCTTGTAACTACCTCGTTTAATATTCAGTACACTATGTAACCAACTAAGAGTTCAAGGCAAATGGAAAAACGTTCAATCCCCTTCTTATATCTATTGAACTGTATTAGGAATTTTCCCAGCTTTTAAGGGCTAAGGCAAAATTTATTCTTTTAAATTATTATCGCATACATTTAGTTCTACGCGCACAGAGAAAGCAAAAAATACGAAAAAAGTATAAATAAAATGAGAAAAATTTAAAAAATAAATTCATGTTTTAATAAATGAAAAGTCTAGTGAAAACTATGAATGTACTTCAAATTTATGAAAAAAAAAAAATGGAATCTATTTTTAGCTAATGTTAATAATAAAAGGATTAAGTTTATAAAAGGTCTAAAAATAATTGTATTAAAGCGAATTTAATTACATTCATCATAAATAACTTTAAAAACAATTCTAATTTTATTGAAAAAAAAAAAAAACATTTATTTATAGAAAGTTTGTGAAAGCACGATTATATAATTCATTTTCTTGGTGGATGGGGGTATGGGTTAGACAGTGAATTTATGAAAAGTATCAATTTCATAAATGGATGGAACAAGTTTGTCACGTATATTTAAAACACGTGCAATGTGAATTATTAATAAAAAAATTTCTGTCAAAATATGAGTACACAAAAATGGACTATAATATCAGGTTATTATTTTAAATTCTCACTTTCGATGAATTTGAAAATGAATGTATATTATATATATATATATATATATATACTATATATATATATATTTAAAATCTTTTGATTGAAATTTTAATAAAAGTCCGTGCGCTTTACTTCTTCTTTTGGTTTGCGCGGTTTCTTCAGCCTCGGTCTCACAACTCCTTGAATATTATCATAGACGTTTCCGTGATAGACTGCATCTTTTTGTGGTCATCGACCGGTTTCGGGCGTTCACCCATTATCAGGATGTTTTTTTGTGAAATAGTATAATAATACACTTGCACAGTTGACACACTATGATATTACACTGTTTTGACAAAAACATCCTGATAATGGGAGAACCGGCCCGAAACCGGTGAGTGAACCACAAATAGAAGCAAGCTATCACTGAAAATATCTCCGATACTTTCCCAGCTCTGCGGAACCAACCACAACAACTCCTTGAATATGATAAGGAGATGCGGAGGAGAGTTTACAATATAGTCCATTTTTATAAGTCTCTTAAATCATCTTCTCTAAATTTTTGTAAAATATAATTTATTTTTTTTTCTGTGCAGATTTAATTGCAGTATATCAATTATTTCAAATAAATGAAAAATTTCAATGTTTTATTCAAACTGGCTTTTTTCTGAACATAAAAAAAAAAAATTAAAAATACCGAAGCTAGAAATAAGAAAATGAATAATTAACTTGGATTGGTTTGGAAATGAACCTTTTTTACAGCGAAATAGTTTGTTTATTTTTTCATATAAATATTACAATATTTAATGTTCCTTTAAGTTTTATTTTATTTTTTTTATTTTGTTTATTTGCCTGTACATATTTACCAAATATAAGAGGCTCGTCATTATAAACAAACTAGTTCATTATTACTTATTGTCATAGATATTGGCTGTTTGCGACCTTTATACTTCTTTATATAGAAATATCTTTATACATCCTTATAATCTTTTACATTCTATTCGTTCTATGTTCAGTTTAAGTGTATCTGTTCATTTAAATAGTTCTACACTGTAATTTTCTTGGAAATATTCATCCAAATTATAGAATGTGCTTTTCATAAGAAAACCATTCAGCTTTTTTTTGAATGCTGGATCACTCAGTTCTCTAATTTCTCTTGGAATATGGTTGTAGATTCTTCCGGAGATTACTTTCGGACTCCATTCTGTCTTGACCAATCTGGTTTTAGGTATGTTTATATCAGACTTACTACGAATGTTGTAGTTATATTGTTTGCTCCTGAAATCCTTGTTTGTTTCTTGTTTCTGTTTCAGAGCATGTCTGTATATGAACAGAGAGGATAGGGTCATAATATTCAGCTCTCCAAATAGTTCTCTACAACTGTCTCGAGCTTTTTTCTTTAGCATTGTTCTTATTGCTCTTTTTTGGAGCTTGAAAATCACCTTGGTTTCCGATGCGGCACCCCAAAGCTCAATTCCATAAGCCATCCGAGAGTGAAACAAGCCGAAATAGGCAGTTTTTAATACCTCAATTGAGACTACCTCCCTGAGTCTTCTAATCAGGAAAATTACTGTGGCCAATTGCTTGCTGAGCTTATATATATGGCTTTTCCAAGAGAGATTAGCGTCTACTGTTATTCCCAGAAACTTCGCAGGGGAGTCTGTTTCTTTTTGACTTACTGTAAAAACTTTGCTGCATGTTTTTTCTTTATTTAAAATCAATTCATTTACTTGTAGCCATTTTTCTAGTTGAATAAGACTCTTACTGGACCTTGTAATAACTTCTTCCAGATCTTTACCTCTTGTGATGAGAGTAGTATCATCCACATATAACAGAAGTCTTTCAGTGCAACATCTGTTGACCTCACTGTAGTAGATCAGAAATAGAAGCGGTCCCAACACTGAACCTTGCGGTACTCCGTGTTTCACCACCTTTTGCTCTGAATTTTCACCTTTCTGATGTACATACTGCCGCCTGCCAGTCAGATACTGCCGAAAAAAAGATAGCTCTTCACCTTCAATGCTATAATCCCGAAGCTTCTCCAATAGTAAGGTATGTGATACCATATCAAACGCCTTTGTCAGATCGCAGAAAGTAACTTCACAAGTTTCGGCCTTTTAAAGGCCTGATATATCTCTTCGACCAAGGCACATACAGCATCTATTACTTTTCTCTATAACCGTACTGACTATTAGAAAATAATTCGTTTTCTTCACAGAACGCAGACAACTGGCTGGCTACTACTGATTCAATTATTTTAGAAATGACTGGCACAATGGCTATTGGACGGAAGCTGGCCACATTATTAGTATCCCCTTTTTTATACACTGGTAAGACTTTTACTATTTTCAACACCTCTGGAAAAGTTCCATTTTTTAAACACGTATTTATCAGTTTTGTGAGAGGTTTTATGTAAGTGAATACAGTCTTTTTAATAAAGTAATTTGACAAACCATAGTGGTCTCGTTTCTGCACCTTACGTGCTGTCCTCAGAGGGATACTGAAATTACAGCCAATTTTTATTTTTATTTTACATTTGTTTTTATTAACTTTGTATATAATAGTGCTATTACTACTTGTCCAAAAATTACTAACCTTTTTTAATACTGTACTCATATAAAATTAATAGAAGGACATGTAACATACAGAATGTTATTAACCAAAATAATATACGTACGTAAAGTGCAGAAACTTAAGAGAACATTAAATATTGTAATATTTATATGAAAAAATAAACAAACTATTTGGCTGTAAAAAAGGTTCATTTCAAAACCAACCCAAGTAAAGAAGAAGATATAAAAAATCAGCCTGTACAAAAACCAAAAAATAATTGAATAATTAACTTTCCAATGAATAATCAGTTGCTTTTTTTTTTGAGGGAGGAACAGCTGTTAACGCGTAATAATTCTTATAGTAAATCAAAATGATACAAATTTTAATTTCCCAAATAAAAACAATAAAACAAGTTTTATTATTTAATAAAAGGTCAAATATTCGAAATCAAATGTTCTTTCTTTTCAGGGAAATTACGTAATTATTAGTAATATTATTATTTTAAAAAGTGTTTAATAGAATTAAAAATTAACAAAAATTTCTCCATAATTTGATAAAAACCAATCATCAAAGTAATGTTTAATTATAGAAAGAAAAGAAAAAACAAAAATTAATCAATTAAGTAAATATTTTTACCTAAAAAATTAATTTTATTAATAGAGGGCAACATTAACCCTTAATAAAAATTATTTTTGGCCACCATTTTGCTCCATTTTCTTTTTTCTTTTTTTTAAAAAAACAAAAAAAAAACGAAGATATTATATTGCTTTCATTAGATAAAGTCAATGAGATTAATTAGAGTAAGTATTTAATTTGATCTTAATTCTTAATTACTTTTTTTTATGTTAAAGTTAACGTTTAATGATGAATGGAAATTTCAATGAACATTGAGACACAAAATAATTGAAGAATTTTTATTTTAATAATGCAAGTACCATTATTATTATTTTTTTTTTTGGTCATTTCTGTCCAGGAAGTGTAATCCTTTATTCAAATTAATCTCTCGAAACTGTATATTTATTATTTTAAATGTATTTTTTTTAGAAAGTATTTTATTTTTTCTCGAATAAATTCGAGTCTTTTTTTTTGTCCGAAAATACAAATTTGGAAGCTACCACCAAAAAAAAAAAATCACGAGAAATAAGTTGAGGATTTAAAATTTTTACACGAAATTTTAAACCAAAATCAATTAACCGAATGGGTCAAGAACTCTTTACTAATACTTTTCTCCGTGAGTCTTTAAAATATTTTCTTGAATAATTTGAATCATCCAACAATAATATTATTCGCACTTAATATATTTCTTTTTTCGTTCTTAATATTTTTAACTAGAATCATAATTTTTTCTAATTGAACATTTTTTTCCCCCCTAAACTGCAATACAAGCAAGCGTTTCTTTTCTTGTTACATTTTTGAAATCAATTTTTCGACGGGAAAAACAAGTCTTATAAGCGCACTTCACAATAGGGGGGGGGGAGTTTTAGCGATTGCTCAATGCGTGGTTTGCGTATAATTAAAAGAATATCTCAAAAAACGACATATTGCCGCAGAAAAATCAAATTTGATATCACTCTTAAGTACAACCATAGGATCAAGAATTTCCGGCTCAGAATCCATCAAAAGGAAGTGCGACTTTACATTAAACCTGGATACATTTTTTGCACATATTTTTTGTTGTAGTTGTGGTTGGTTCCGCAAAGCTGGAAAGCATCAAAGATATTTTCCGTAATAGCCTGCTTCTTTTTTTGGTCATCGACCGACCGGTTTCGGGCGTTCCCCCGATCGTCAGGATGTTTTTTTTTGTCAAACAGTGTGATAACATAGATTTGCACAGAGCAAATTTAGTTGATACACTGGTCTTTAAATGTTTTCATTTTAAGTCGTAACTAGGTTAAGAGGGGTGTTGGTACCTGAGTGGGGAAAAAAACATATGCTTCGGTCTTTAAAGGGGCATCATATTGTATCAGAGACATTTTCCGTGGTAGCCTGCTTCATTTTGTGGTCATCGACCAGTTTCGGGCGTTCGCCCATCTTCAGGATGCGATTGTCACACAGTGTGATAACACAGACTTGCACAGAGCAAATTCAGTTTATACACTCAAATTCAGTTTATACAGAGTGTATAAACTGAATTTGCTCTGTGCAACTCTGTGTTATCGCACTGTCTGACAAACGCATCCTGAAGAAGGGCGAACGCCCAAAATCGGTCGATGACCACAAAATGAAGCAGGCTACCACGGAAAATGTCTCTGATACTTTCCAGCTCTGCGGAACCAACCACCACAACATCATATTGTACCCTTCAAAAATGGAAACATCCAACACGTGGGAATTTATGTATTTTTTATTTTGTATATGATATTATTTATATTTTTTATTTTTGAACCATTTTTCCGGAAATAAAAAAAAAATTTAATCAGAGAGGCTGAATTGCGGAAATTTGAGGTAGTTATCTACTTAGCTCTTAGTGTGCCATCTATTGGGAATTAAGTGAAACAGTAACAGTTAGTGAAAATTCCGATTTTCTGAAATGAAAAATCTGTCCATCCAAAAAAATTTTAAGAATTGATTTTTTCCGCTTCGTTTTTCGGGAAAAGTTGGCTTTAAATTTTAATGCCTTTTTCAAAGTATCAATACAGAGTTTTCTACTGTAACACTAGCTAACTAACTTATATACTAAATTTAAGGACAATCAATTAAATTTTATTTAAATTTTAAATTTAAGGATAATTTCTCAATAGATAGTTGTGAATTGAATTGCAGAGAAAATCAATGAAAGCAGTTAGTTGTGATTTGTTTATTACATGTGGTATCGAATTAAACTTAAAATATGGCACCCCTGGCACTAAAATATGGGCACCCATAGAACTACCCCTTCAACTTGATAGTAAATAATTCAAATTTAAGGAAAAGTTGTCAATTAAGAGTTTGAGTTTTTAAAATACATTAATATTGTAAACATACCCTTAACAAGAGATTAATATTGAATAAAGTATATTATTAATATTTATATATGGAAAAAATGTCATAATTTTCGTCCCTTTATTTGGTTAGTTACAAGCGAAAGTACATAATTTACAGCAAATAATATACAACTATAACCTAAATTACTGATAAAATAAGCAATTCTAAATACTCTGTAAACTAAATTCTATGTAAAAAATAAAAACATAAAAAAATAAACCAAGAATTACGTACTATCAGTTTGGACCTAATAAAATAGATTCCTAATAAGATAATAACATTCTTTCTCATGGAATAATAAGATAATCCAGGAAAATAAATTAAAAAAATAAATAAAACTAAGTAAATTTACTTACAGGGTTGTAGGTAATGGGCGCCCTGCTTACTGCAATGGCTGGGAAGCCAGAAGATTGCGGGCTGGCCGCTTGTACATAGCCGACATTTTCGGCTTGTGGAGGTGCTGTTGTCGATGGATACATATCGATAGCCGGTCCTGGTGAATTTGCACCTGGAAAACCGGCTGCCCGTGGAGTGTGTGGCGACGCTGGCGGTCCAAAACCTCCAGCCGCTGCGGCTGCTGCAGCTGCGGCCGCTGCAGCTTGGTAATTATTCATAACTGTAACATAATAAATAATAATATTTATGCATTTACAAAAAAAAAAAAAATTACTATTCCATAAATATTCAATAGCATAAAGAATTTAATATCTATTGCGTAGAATTCTTTTTTCTAAACCTATTGCTTTAGCGTTTAGATATATATATATAAATTGCTACCAGTAAACATATACAAACAACAAACCCATGGAATCATACTAATCATCAAGAGTATTCATAGAAAATTGAAGAGACCATGTAATGGGGAGAAGGCAGTTCACACAAATATAGCTATTAAAACTATATATATATACTGAAGTAATGATAACTGTCTGTTTGAAAATAGCATTAGAAACTGAACCGCTGAATGGAATTCAATAAAATTTAACAATAATTCAGTAATTAACAAATTTGAATGGCAATGTTCAATTTCAATCATTTATTGGATATCATATAGAAACGGAAGGAACAAAAAGCTGTATCGTATATAAACAAAAATAAATGGAAATCGAAGAAAGCTTTACATTACCCATCTCCCCCCTCTCAGAGCTTCATTTAAATGAATTTTCCCGGGAAAATATTTCAAATAAAAGTTGCATTTCTTTATGTTTTCGTGAAAATCGTAATAATTTGGAAAATCTATTCAGTTAAATGTGGTCGACCGGATTATGGCCAAAATTTTATTGTCACTCCACCACTCCCACATGTGATAGAATCTAAAAAAAATATCAAGTTTAGTTTTCTGCGATTTTTCATTTTTGAGTTATGTTGTCCACACATACACAAATACACACACGCACACACACACGCAGACCCAATTTGATACAGAACCTAAGCTCAGGGTGAAGACTCAATTTTGAATATTTGTCACGATCCTAAAACTATGTAAAAAGAGAAAATGTAAAAAACGAATCTTTCTAAACTAATGAAACTTGTTAGGGCAGTTTTATCAAAACATCCGAAAAAAAAACCTTCTTAAATCAATCACTTTTTTAAATCAACCTTCATTTATGAGTAAAGTGAAAAATGAAAAAAAAAAAAAATTAAAATTAAAAAAAAATCATATTTCTAAAATAAAAAAATTAAATAAATAAATAATGATTGCGTTCAGGGATATTATTAATAATTTTTTGTATTTATTTAATGTTTTGTAGCGTATTTTAGTAACTGGTGTAATCTCTACTTGTTATATGAACATCTGCGGTTTCTCATGCTTGAAACTAGAGTGAAGTATTTTACAGTGCACAGCGGATTTCAGGATAAGGTTGGTGATTATTTTAGCGCCTCTGCGCGTCAACGTCATTAAATCATTGTCGTCAATTTTCTCGGAATAAAGTTCCAAAAAAAAAAGAGATAGATGAGTAAGGATACTAGGTTTAAAGAAATCCATTAGCGATCTTTTCGTAAAAAAAGATTCAACAGAGCCGCAATTTAAATTCTTCAAATTCAGAATATTTTAGCAACAGATTTCATTCTCATACCAATAAATTATAAACATATGTGGGCGTAACTTGTAACTTAACATAGTCACTGGCCGAATAGCAAAAATCTAAGGCCAAGAAAAAAAAAAAAAAAAATTCATTAACACACTACAGATTGGTAGAACCGTATAGTAAAAGGACATGCACATTAAAGGAAAAACCTCACGTCATCACTCCGCCAGAATCCTTCAGAGGATCCTTCACATCCCAAAAAAATGTTACAGATAAAAGTTATACTATAGATTCCGGAACCGTTCTGTAGTGTCCCAAGATACTCAGGAGTTCATCCATCAGGACATGGATGCACGACCGATCAAGGGAATGGTGGGTTAAAACCCCAGGCCAGAGGCAGGTGAAAACATTTATTTATAGCTTGGAGTACGCCCAGGCTAACTGCAGAATTACTCCAATAGTCCGGGTGGCAGTTGGCGTTCTTACTGGCCATTGCAGACTTAATAAGCACATGCATCTCATGAGCCTAGGAACGGATGGCCTGTGTAGGTTTTGTCAAGAAGAAGAGGAAACAGCACTGCACGTGCTACGTCAGTGCGAGGGGCTAGTATGACTGAGGTACCGCCTCTTCGGAGAAGAAAGCTGGTGCCTACAGGCCTTAGCCAGGAGCCCCTCTCGGGTCTATTAAGTCTATTAAGGCAGATAGGACTCGAGAGGATGCTCTAATTGACCACCTGGGGAGACCTCCCCAGACTCCACACTTCGATGAAGGACAGGACGGGGGCAGGGTCTCCAACTTAGGGGGTGCCACAATAGACCCACGGGGTTCGCGGTGGCGCAGGCTGAAGAGCCAATCCC
Organism: Triatoma infestans; assembly: GCA_011037195.1. NCBI lineage: Eukaryota > Metazoa > Arthropoda > Insecta > Hemiptera > Reduviidae > Triatoma > Triatoma infestans. The sequence goes on from JAAEAF010005932.1 coordinate 43,406, forward strand.
CCCAAAGAATCTAATCTAATCTATATTACAGATAAAGTTAAATGTTATAGATAAATTAGTTATATGTTAAATATCATAGAACTAAAAATACATCTAGAGAATTTCAAGATGTTTTTGTATTATACTAAATGTTCAAAGCTAAAAGTGTTAAAAAAAGAAAATATATAGGAAACAAACACACCCATACATTGACCTAAAACAACTTGTCCAATCCAAAGATATATTTCTAATCATATATACTATCCATGTTTTCCATAATTTCGAATAACTAATATAAGAACTAAAGGAATAAAAATTGTCTATTTGTTTAAAATTATACTTCATACTGATGTTGGTCTTTATAGCCTTGACTATCCACCTATCCGAGAAAAAGATATCGAAATGGAATAATTATTGAAAATAATAAATGTTTGCTCAAATTAATGTTTAACTGGATAATATGTGTATTTAATTAATGAGCCTTGCCCGTACCATTTGGTGTAAGTACAGTGGAGACTCAATCTAAACCCTTTGAAACCGTCTACGGTGGTGTACTCAGAAAGAGGATGGGCATTTGTTGAACTCAGAGCTTATTCCACTTCAAGTAAAGGTTCTTCTTCTTACAAAAAAAACGTTAAAAAAAGTACAAAAATATTCTTGGAAAACTCATACGCTTTTATTTGGAGTAAAAGGTGAGCTAAGGATCAGTGACTTGGTTGGCCCCCTAAGGAACATACACAGATTTTACTAAGACATTCATTTTACAGGAAGAACGGGCAAGAAAATTAAAAAAAACAAAAAAAAACAGTCCATTTTCAACTTCTTGATGAGTGCAAACATTAAAAAGCGTCCAGGCCGAGTATAAGTTAAATTTGGCGCGGAAATTCTGAAGGCATTAAAAAATTAGGAACCTACTTATATCTCGAGCCTTTCTTGAGGCATTTGTTAAATTTTTAAGAGCTCTAAAATGAGACGAAATCCAGGGACTCAATATATGAACTATCTCTGGCCCAAGTGAGTCCAAAACATAAAAAACAGTAAAAGAATACTATTTAATTAGTGTTAAACGAATATATAGTTTCAACTTTTACGTTTACATATTTTTAATGAATTGAGATACTACGCCAAAAATTATTTTTTCAATTAAAAAGATATTGCAATAAAAAAAACTATTGTTTTTTTTTTTTGGAGTAAAGTACTCGTAATACGTTGATTAATAAAATAGTTGATATTGGATTTATATTTTATATATAAACTAATGAAAAATCAATTAGCTTTATAACTAAATCTAGTAAACTAGAGTGTGTATTGATCTTTTTTAAAATAGTCAAAATCAATATGGAAACCTGGACAGAAAGTAAAGGTATGTATTAGAGAGAGAGGGGGGTTGGGAGAGAGAGAGTGAGAGAATGGCAGACTGAAAGAGTAGGTGCGAGAGAGATAGAGGGAGGGCACAGAGTCATTTCCATTACATGTTTGTTGATCAAAAGCTTTAATTCCACGATAAACACAAACGATGTGTAGTAAAAAATGCTGTTTGTAAATGTCTCTATCTCCGATTTTTATTTTCGCTTTCTCCCGCCTACCCCCCACCACACAATGATTATAAAACATTGATGCTAATATTTAAAAAAAAAAAATAGAATAATTCTCTCCCCACAATTTTCAAATTTTGATCGATACAAATTTTTATCCTGAAACTTGTAATCACACCACAGCTATATTTAATTGTTTACTCAGCGATCATTTTTTTTTTGGCGTAAACAGAAATATTTATATAATGGCAGAGATGGTGCCCGGATATGAGCATTTGAAGTAAAGCAATTTGTTGATTAATAAAATAGTCGATATTGGATTTATACTTTACACATAGACTAATGAAAAATCAAATAGCGTTATAACTAAATTTAGTAAACTAGTGTGTGTATTGATCTTTTTTAAAATAGTCAAAATCAATATGGAAACCTGGACAGAAAGTAAACGTACGATTGGCAGGCCCGGATATGAGCATTACAATAGGAGCCAGAATTTAAAAATGGGCATACTGAATCTGATTATCTCAGGAATATATGCTATCATTGTGCCTATGTTACTAAATTATACAAAAGTATAAAAGTTCCCGGGCAGAAATGTGTTGTCAGCCTCCCCTAAGATATTAAAATATTACTAAATTACTTTCCAATATTACTAAATTACATTTTAAAAAAAACTTTTTAAAATATTAATATGTTGCTAATTTTATTATTTGGAAAAACCAGAGAAAGTATTTTTCATCTTTGATGAAATTATAATTTTTTTGAATTACCTTGAATAGGACCAGCTGTGACGTCATATAATAATAATGTAACGTTTGGAGTGAAATAATTACCACGGCTATCTCTTATTACAATTAATAAATTATATAAGGACTAGTTTCTGTAAAGTTATTATATTTACAAATGTTTAAATAGGCTCGCCATAAAAAAAAGTGATAAGGATTATCAATTGTAGTTACTCGAGTGTAACTACTATAGGAAGCGTCCTCTTCCACAACTAAAGCTAATAGCCGTAGTTTAAATTTCCAGATCTCCAGAGATTGAATTAAGAGATCTCCAGATCCCCAGTAAAATCAATTATTTTGGAAAATCTTGTAAATAAAATTATACATTTATCTGTTGTGGTTGGTTCCGCAGAGCTGGAAAGCATCGGAGACATTTTCCGTGATAGCCTGCTTCTTTTTGTGGCCATCGACTGGGTTTCTGGTGTTTGCCCTTCATCAGGATGTTTTTGTCAAACAGTGCAAAAACAATCTTGCATAGAGCAAATACAGTTGATACACAGAGCATATCAACTGTATATGCTCTGTGCAAGTCTATGTTGTCACATAGTATCCAGAGAGAAGTATTCGTAGCAGAGAAAGAGAGACCAAATGACAGGACCACTCTCTCGGACTAGAGTACTTCATACAGCCAATCACTACGTGTCATTACCCTTTACCATTCATTACCCTTTACCATTCTATCATACTCTATTATTTTCAAGTGTAAAGTCCAGGCAGTCATATTATACAGTATTAACATATTTTGTTAATTCATTATGTTCTCGTTCTCTCTCCCGTCGCTGTATTTATACGGTTTCTCCCACTCTAGTCCGAGAGAGTGGTCCTGTCATTTTTATCTCTCTTTCTCTGCTACGAATACTCTCTTTGGATACTATTACAATGTCGTCACACTGTTGTGACAAAAACATCCTGATGATGGGCGAACGCCCAAAACCGGTCGATGACCACAAAAAAAGAAATAGGCTATCACAGAAAATGTCTCTGATACATTTATCTCTTTACAGTGAATATTCCAAGTTTTAAAAATATCGTTGTTGGAATTTTCGAAAAACTTCTAAACAAAACCAAAAACCTATTCTGGAAAGTCGCTCTTTCCGGTAAACCCGATATTCTTAAAATTTAGAATTCTATCAATGCTTTTAATGTATATTAATATGATTTATGTAGTTGGGAAAACCATAATAACATTGATTACTGAAGTGATTCTTTAGAATAAAGACGCTAAACTTATCCATGAAAAGAAAAAGAAATCAATTTTGCCGGGAATATGTTTGAAATAAAAGTAATAGATATTTATGTGTATTTAAGATAATATATTAAATTAAAAAAAAAAATCGAATGAGCAGTTTTCTAGAAAATCGTTAAAAACTGGAATCAAGTAACATTCAGTAAAGCCTTCCCATATTTACGGTTTATGGATTTTGTCCGAATCCTTCATATCAGATGCGATAGTAAAAATTGAACGAAATACCAAATTTTGTGCTTCGTGGGATTTTTCTTTTTTCTTTTTTTTTTTGAGATTATTTTGTAAAAACACACACACACACACACACACAATTTTTTTCGTACTCAGGGGACCATAAAATATTTATTTCCCGTGAAAACTCGACTTAAGTTAGTGGGGATATTCACACAGAAATCCTTAATATTAAAATAGACGAAAGCCATTAAATTGAAAACGATTTTTCCAAAAACAAAATTAGAAAATAAAAAAAATAATAAAAAATCTCTGAAATTGAAGACCATAAAAAAAATAAATAATTATTTTCCTACCTATTAGTTTACAAAATATGTATTTCCGGCATGAAGTAAACTGAACCCCCCCAAATCGTAATACAAGTGAATAATAAAATGCAATACTTCTGTGTTTTGCAGGATTAGTATAATCTTATCTAACCTTACATAAATGTTACTATTAACATACACAAGGATTGACTACGTTCAGTAGGGGGGAGGGACTGGAAGTTCCACCCTTTAGAAACCAGTATACGAATATAATTACAAAAAATAAAATGATTTCTTTAACTTCCGATTGATTGTATTACTTAATCCAAACAAAGCAATTAAATTTTCACTTAGAAAAAACTTTTTTCAAGCAAAATTAACTTAAATTAAATTATATAATATATATAAAATATATCTAAAATAATTTAAACAAACACAAATAATGTATAATATATTTTTATTTGCTAATATTATTAGTATTCTTTTTTTTCAAGTTAATTATTTGCTAAATAATCCAGATTTATTGCTAATTATTATATAGATTTATCTTGAATTTTTGTTTTGTTTTTTTCCATGTCATATTTTTAGTTTTTCATCATAGTTTTTTCACTACTACAATGTCATTTTCCATCAAAACTTCTATGTTAAGTTGGTACAGTAAATGTAGGATTTTCCAAATCTACCATTCGATTTTTACAAGGTCCTATAATAAAAAAAAGAAACAAAAAAAAAAAGAAAAAATGAAAATGATAAGTCTGAATTCACAAAAAATTAATTAATGTTTGAGTGTATAATAAAATGCAATACTTCTGTGTTTTGCAGGTTTAGTATAATCTTATCTAACCTTACATAAATGTTACTATTAACATACACAAGGATTGACTACGTTCAGTTAGGGGGAGGGATTTGACTACGTTCAGTTAGGGGGAGGGACTGGAAGTTCCACCCTTTAGAACCCAGTATACGAATATAATTACAAAAAATAAAATGATTTCTTTAACTTCCGATTTTTTTTTTTTTTTAGTAATAATTTATTTTATTATTTATTCCAAACAAAGCAATTAAATTTTCACTTAGAGAAAACTTTTTTTTACTTTTTCTTTTGATGTTTTGAATCTTTAATTATAACAGTGAGCTCTATCAGTGCAGTTAGTTACATGTAATTTATTTCTTAGCTGATATTTTCATTATTTAAAAAGCCTACCATTCCATCGAATCTGAGGATACAACAAAGGGGTTTTATTTGCCTTTAGCTTAGCTAGCAGGTTATCGAGCCAGTTACAAATTATACTTAGGTAAAATCTTATTGTAATTAATAATAAAATCTTGATAATTTTTTTCACAAAATAAAATAAATTCCATATTTGTAATTAATAAAATTAAAAAAAAAAAAAAAAAAAAAACTGCCAGGACTTTACACGAATATAAAAAACCGATAGTGAGAGATTTAGAGTAGGTGAAGAGAAGGTGTTGTAGTTGGTTGCTGACGCGTTGTAACTGGTATATAAACTGTTCTAAAGACTGTCCCCTGTGAAGGGCTAGGCGCTGCTGGATATAAACAGTATCTCCCACTCTAGTTTGGCCTAAGTAACGAGTGAGACTCTCAATTTTGTGTGTATCTCTCTCTCTCTCTGCTTTAGATCCTCTTTGGATCCTATTACAAATGATAGTCATACCAGCTACATAATATTAATAAATACACTAGAAATTCCAAATTTGAAGGAAATCGATGATCGAATACAGAATATAGGTTTTCGAGTTTTTTTTTTTTGAATTTTCTGTAAAACGATTATGACGATTTTCTTTTATACTTGAAATGCCAACTGCACAGATAAAAACCTATCACTTTTATTCGTAACATTTTTCCCCGAAAAAAAAATTATTTAAGGTAACTTTGCGGAATTCGTGGCGTTTAATTTCAATTGTGTTTGTTTCAATATAATTGGTGATACCTTCTAGACTAGATTGTAATCATTCTAGATAGGTACTTGATCCCAACCCCCCCTGGGACCATTATATTTATCTTAGGACAAATATGGGCCAAATTTGAAGTTTAAAGAAAATTCGTCATTTTGTAATATTCGTCATATTATAATTAAGAGGAAGTCATGATTTTATTCGTTTTTGAATTACGTTGTTCACACTCATACTACATACAAAGATAAATACAGACACACAAACTCACATCAAAATTTTTAAGACCAACTTTTTTTTTCTGACTCAGTTTACCTCAAAAAATATGTGAAATTTCCAATGAAAACATAACTTTGGAACACTGGACAAGAGCGTAATTACAGCTGTAAGAGAAAAACAGAAATCTCGTATAATTCCATTTCAAAAAATACTATATATAAAACTTTGTTCTTAAACACGTAATAGCTGGGGCAAAGCTAAGGATTTGTGCGTTTTTTTTGTTGCACATTCTTCCTTAAAAAAGTAGGGAAGAAATTACGCTGTTGGAGGGGAGGGGAGGAATTGGTCTCGAATATCAATTTATTTTAAAGCATTTTTTTCCGTGATTTCATCGTGACATTGAAACAAATAGAGCGACAAAGAAGATCCAAAAATTCAAATGATCAGTGGGGTAGCTATTGTTTTTTTTTATTTATGACATGAGAATCACACACCCAGCTAAAATTAGTAATAAAATGGAAATACTGAATTAAAAGAAACGTTCAAAATTTTAAAAATGACCGCTCTAAATAAACTAGTGAATAATAATAAAAATAACAATTTAGAATTATAACAAGTTAGAAATGGCAATGTACTAGTGAGCCTAAAAGTTGGGATACCTGAGTATTGATTGAGCAAAGTGGCAGCGGTACAAGAGAAAGAGAGAGAGGGAGAGCGAGGAGAATGAGAGAGAAGTGCGGTTAGCGGTTTACGCTGAAGGTCACAGATAGCAGCTTCGTTCCCCTTCATTTCCCCTCATACTCCATTATCCTCTCCTCTCTCTTATCATTCAATGTTTACTGTTACAACTTATTTACTCCTTTTTCTCTCTCTCTTCTTTTTTTCCTTTCTTTATTTCTTTTAATGTTTATTTATATTACATATTATAGCCCATTCACTTGTAATGATATCAAAATAAGTACTCAATTGTTTTTTTTTTTATTATTATTTTTATTTCAAGTTTATAATCACTAAGAAGCCATTTTATTTAAATAAATTAAGTACTCAATAATTAATGAGCGATTATAATGCTAAGTTAAAGCAGTAGTCTTATCTTGGAGAAAAAGACACTACTCAAAAAAAAAAAAAATAAAAAAAAAATTGCAATATCGAAAAACGTCAAGAGCAGATGCTCATTTTTTTAAAAAAAATTCTAATCTAATTTATTCTATCACCTTTGAGTGGAAGCAGTATTGCTTGGGTGTTTTTTCTCGACATTGCGCAAGCATTTGATCAGGTTTTGGGATCCGGGTTTGCTGTGGAAGTTGAAATAAATTCATCCTCACACCTACTATCTTATTTTAAAGTCATATCTTTTTAATAGATAATTCTGAGTTAATGAAGGCTGGTGCAGAGGCTGGTGTTCCTCAAGGTATAATAGTATCCTTGGACTTAACGTTTTCTCATTATATACTTCTGATCTTCCAACTTACACTACTACTTCAATTTTCATATACGCAGACGACATAGCCATTCTCTCTCCTCACTGTGACCCAGTACAATCAACCCGAATATTGTAACAACACTAAAATTCTCTGGAACAATGGTTTCTTAAATCGAAAACAAAAATAAATATACAAAAATGTCAGAATATTACCTTCACCCTTACACATGTCCTCCAATATATCTAAAAACCATCTGCACTTCTTTGCGTTAACCCAGTACGATATGTTGGATTTTACATTGACAAACGACTAACATGGAATCCGCATACAAGACTCAAACGACAAGAACTAAAGAAACGTCATTTATCTACTAGCGCAATTATTTGACAGACGATCAAAACTAACACTTAGCAGCAATAAAAAGTTCGGATATACAACGCACTACTGAAACCGATATGGAGTTAGAAAGCATTCTAATATACTTATATCGTCTCAAATCATTACAATCTAAAATTCTTCGCATTGTAATCAACAATCCAAACCTGTATCTCAAACAGAACCATTCATAACGACCTCAACATACCATTCATCAAGAACCGAATTACATCTCGCTACAAAAAATTTCACTCTTTGGTTCAATCCACTAAGCCTTCAGCTTTCATCTTTGACACTTCCTGAAAATCCCGCTCGGCTTCTGAAACGGCGCTGGCGATTGTCTTGGCTGGCGATGGAGATCAGTAATTAAATAATATTTAGGAGAGTCAGCAATGGAGGTGATGACTCCATTCACGCCATTTCATTTGAATAAATAAATTATTCAATAGAACGCATTTAAAACAACTTCATTAGTCCGACATTACATCCCCGTGTAGGTTCCGGGGTAGAATTGGCCTACGGTATTTCCTGCTTGTCGTAGAAGGCAACTAAAAGGGGGAATCTGCACTGGACATTTTAGTCTGTTGCACTAAAATCGCACTACGGAAAAGTCATATCTTCTAATAAGGTATGTACTGGTCCTTGTGCGGACAATAAAATCTAGTTGCAACTTCATATCCACTTGCATTTAGAGACATTATGGCGTTGGTCTGTGGCGCCTCCATCGCCCACAATTCGGGGTGCAATCAGCCTCTGGCTCTCCAGGTTGGGGATTCCTCCCCCAACCCATCCTGATCCTTTCCCCTTGCAGGGTTGCCTGTAAGTATCCTGGGTTACTGAAACCCCTATACTTGAGACAATGGACAGGAATCAGTAGATGGACTCTCCATTCTATGATGGAATTCATCGGGCTTGCGATCAGTCACGCTAGCTCGTTAGAGATGATACTGAACTACGGGCGCAAGCAACTTTCCGAGCCAATTGCTTGCAATTGAGGTAGGATTGTAGGGGTCGTGGTTTAGTCAATAACTCCAAAGACTGCGGTCATGAATTGAGTGGGAGGAGACTCGCAATATAAAATAAACCCCGGAGCCAGCCCGTAGCTGGAAGCGCATTTGCTGGGTTGTGCGCGGCTTATCAGAGCCTGCTAGCCCAGCAGGCCTTCTCTAGCTTCTGGGAGTGAAGTGTGACCATTATGTGATCACTTTGCGCGCTGGTTGAGCGTATCTCAACCTGCCCTTAAATGGGTCAAGCGGGGGAGTGCTTCGACACTTCTGTGCTATGGTCGGGCATTGAACTAAACGACCCTTCCATAGTCATCCTCCTCTTGTTAAACGATCCCGTTGCTTGCAACAGGGGACCAGTATACCCCATGAGGGCAGGAACGGTCTTTGAAAATCCCTCAGTACCGAAAGGGAACAGAATAAACAGGGAAAACAGTCCGACATTACAAATTAACACTTTTCATAAACAATTGTATAAACCGCTTACAAATTTATTCGTAAAATGCAACCACTTTTTTTTGTGTGAAAAAATCTGATGTGAAACACTCACACAACTTCTCACAACCAGTTCTCAAAATTATAATTGACAAATTTTATAGTTTGTGTACCAAATTTAATGAAATTCGTCGACAACAGAAAAAAATGTTCAGTAAAAACACACTTGCGGTTAACTAATTTCCTTGAAACTCGGAATTTTGGCCATCTATTTATTTCTAATTAATTTTGTTTGGATGATAGAATTGTATAATCAACTATGATAGCACTTTAGAGAAAAACATAACCCCCCCTTCCCCTAAAAGTGCCCTTAAATGAATTTCTCAGAGAAATGTTTTAAATAAAACTTGTACATCTTTGTATGTGTAATTTATATATGTTGTTCAAAGAAAATCGTCGGAGCCAGTTTTGAGAAAAAGTCGCGAAAAAGTAA
>JAAEAF010005933.1:0-61388 GCA_011037195.1 Triatoma infestans
AGAACAAGCATAAACTTTTATTTTCATGGGATAATAATTTTTATTTTAAACTGCAGAAGTTACAAATAACTTAACAGAACTGTAAGTTGAAAAAAGTTTCTCTACACTTCTGTTGGCTTTCGTTACAGATTTTATGAAACAAACAAAAAAAAAAAGTTATGAATTTCATTTCGGAAATATGGACCGTCAGCAAGAAGATGAAGAAAAAGATAAGAGCCGACTGAAATGGATTTCTGGAGAAAAAGGAATGCGGATAAAAGAATTATCGTGGAGAAGAAAGCACAGTATTGGAAGAAATAGAAAAAAGAAATTGTTATTGTTCGGCCATTTGACAAAAATGCCAGAAAGAGTGTGATGAAATGGAGGCCGCCATGAACTCGGAAAAGAGACAGAACAAGGGATAAGTGACAAAATGGCATGGAAGAAATCATGACTGATCGAGGACTGTGCAAGCAAGACGAACTGGATGGGCAGTACTGGAAATCTATCATTGACTCTTTACGATAAAAACTAAAACAATGCTTTGTCATTTGCCACAGTACTTTGTCGAAATTTAACTTGATTAGGTATTAATTATTTTATATTATTGTAATTTTAAGTCTGTTTCTTTTTAGACAAGGGAATTGGTCTGAGGAAACCTCAATGTTGAGGAAAATCCTTATTTAAAAAAAAAAAAGACTTCCAGTAAACGGGATTTCATGGTTACCATAACTTTCTTTGTATCCAAGAGAGAGAGGGGGGATTTCATCCCACTTCTCGATTAACACACTTTTTAGTTGTCCAGGACAGCAATCCTACAACTTCGAGATTCAGGTGTTCCTAGGTTCTAGGGCGAAATGGACCAAGGGAGAAATGCGACCGGACGGGACCTCTGTGGTTCTGATAGATACGGAACTGAAGCCGGAGTGTGTGTGTGTGTGTGTGTGTGTGTGTGTGATCCCGCAAGTACTAACTCGCTAGGCAGATATTCCACTATATCCCAGGCTGAGGTCTTTGTCATCAAGATCTTTTGTCGAGGAGAACATGCTAGAGCCCAAAGAGGCAAGGTCATACTCATTTGCTCGGACAGCCAGGCTGCAGTGAAAGCCCTGGAGGCTTACAGAACCACTTCCTCCCTAGTCAAGGATTGTCGAGAGGCATTGAGGAGACTCTCCAGGCACAATAAGATGCAGCTGAAATGGGTGCCTGGACATGTAGGGATTGAGGGTAATGATTCAGCTGATCAACTGGCCAGGAACGGAGCAAACACTCCGTTCAGTGGTCCAGAACCTATCCTGGAGATAACCAGTGGAGCAGTCGTTGGAGAATGGCGTCGCACCAAGCATGAGGCGCTCTGAGGAGGGAGCCCAGGGGCTACACACAATAAGAGGATGATGCCAAAACTGTGTAAAAGGAGGAGGACCAAAGTGACCCTTAGTCTGAGTAGGAACCAGATTTCTCTGGTGAGGGGTTATTTATGGCGATGGTACGTTCAGAAAACATCGATACAAGGTGGGGCTAGCTAATAAGCTCGGAACCTTTGTGCAGACTGTGTCAGGAGGAGGAGGAATCTGCTGGTTGATTGCGTAGCAATAACCAAATTGTGATATGAAACCTTTGATATATTGCGACCTGAGGAGATAGTAACTCAAATTGGCACAATAAGCCATTAATGGCTGCGGTGCCGGGGTGTAGCCCTCTGAAATTGGAAATCTAAATCTAAATGTATCCCATAAATGTTCATTAGGATTAGGATCTGAGGACTGAGATGTTTTTAAGTGTCATGGTGCATTGTAAAGAAGCCATTAGACCCTGAAGGCGGGTGCGCTCATTATCTTGTTGAAAATAAAACGACCCTTCCCAACCCAATATTCACCAAAATTCTTTCAAACTTTCTCTTGAGATCTCAAATATATGAATGGAATTCTGGTCCATTGTTGCACTTAATATGCAACTTATCCACTCCTGCAACACTCATACCCTCATACCATTCTCCATGTTCCAGTTTTAATTGTTCCTTTTATTTCCGCCAGACTTTTTGCCTTCCCATTAACAGTGAATTTGCTTTCGTCCAACTGATTGTCTCCCAAAAAAAAGCCTGAGGCTCCGATAAGTGTTCTTTGGCAAAATCAATTCGACGCTGGCGAGTAATTTTGGTGATAAAAGATTTTGTCCTAGGTACTTGCCCCATGAAACTCAGCTTCACTTATGTTATCTTTCGGGAAGAATAAGATGCAAGTTATACTTCCGAGACAAACCTTCCGCTATTAGTGAATGTGGTAATTCTTCCCTTATTGTTTTTATAATTCCTCTCCTATGAATGATCTCCACTTTCGAAGGACATCCAATGTGAGGTCTGTTACCTACAGAATTTATTTCACTGAATATAGTAATATTATATTGAATAGATGAGTGCATTTTATTAACAATTTAGCCACTTTGCCGCAATGATTTGCCTTCTTTATGTAACTTCGCAAGTAACTCACGAATAGTGGACGGCACTTCCATTGTAATAAATTGTTAAATTTAAACTAAACACTAAATTCAGTTGTAGGAATTGAACTTTAGGATACAAACTATTTATCAATAACTCTTGATTAAGAAATCTTGTAGAGAGTTGTTAATAAACAATTTAAAATCATACGTGTACGGTGACGTTTTGCATAATATTATTGTTTTATTTTAAAATTTAGCTTTTAATTTCGCTAATAAATTTCTTTTTATTTTTTCACACTATACTATTTAAAATCTTCACTAATTTCCTCATTAGAAAATACTTGAGATTCGTAATTCTTTTATATACAATAATATTAATCAATGCAACTACTTGGTGCTTATTAAGAGGATTTATGTTTTTTTTTTTCAATTAGAAAATATGTTTAATTTGTTACTTCTTTTTTATTAATATAATTTTACTTAAACCGGCTTATTTTTTTATCCTCTCACGTATGTGTTACTCTTCTAGACCTGAATCCATCTTGCCCATTCGGTCGCACGTCCTCTTCTCTACTGTTGTTGTATAAGTGGAAGCAATCACGCAGGGAGGACCAAAAGGACCTAAAACAAACCGCTCCAAGGATACTGTGTTCCCCAGTTTCTGACCATTCTCGGTTCCGCTGAATGCTAAAAATTTAACAAGTATTGTAAACATGCTATGCCACATGTAGTCCCTCTGTATGTGGTCACACTGGCTTTGTTGGTTTTTCCTTCGCTCATAGGTATATTTAAATTATTTACTGCTAGACAGACAAGTGAGAAAAACATTGAGAGAACGAATTCGATGAGATGTAAATTTATGATACCTTCATACAAGATTCTCAAGCAGCGGGCAGAGACGACATCGCTCTGTTGCTTCGCTATCGCCATTCGCGCGAGGCTCTGCCTATCAGCCAGGTGGGCAGGAAGAAAGTTTGCGATCTACCTTGTCTGCTTATTAGCTAAGAGTTTAGGAATATTAAAGGACGAATGACGGGAATTTACGATTTACGAAGATTTGTTTGGTCAGAATCACATATATGTTGAAAAATTATACAGATAGAGTACACAAAAATGGTTAATATTCCAAGTCTGAACACATGGCCTAACTCAGGTAATGTATGAAATGCCTAGGCACTGTATACAAATGCCTGAATTCCTAATTTAAAGAAAATAGGTAAACCGGAAGTTTAACTTTACAAATTAGATTTGTGAGGTATTTTTAATTTTCTCAATAACGGTTCCAACAATTTTCTTTAAATTTGGGATGCACAGATATAAACCTATCAGTTTTATTTGAAACTTTGGCTATAAAAATTATTTTTGAGTGGTTCTGGTGGAATTTGTGACGCGAGATATCAAATGTTATGGGGGCTTTGAACTAGATGCTCTCTTCTAAACTACAGTATAATCCCTTTCATAACTTGCTATCAAGTTTGCTAAACTTATATCCCACCACCATTATTGGTTTGAAAAAAAAGTGTCAATTTTATCAGTAGGATCTCTGGTTGCTTCACACAAGATTTTTAAATTAGTGCATTATCATCATTAAATAAGCTACGTAAGAACTGTCCAAAAAGTCTTTTATTAACTGTCAGAGGCGCAATTGGAGGACCAGTTCATTTAATCAGGAAAACCGTTTAATTCTTAGAAATGAACCATAATAAGTAAATATAACCCTGAAACAAAACTAAAGATTACATTTGTATGTAGAAGTGATCGGTACAGAAAAGGCGTGTTATTGTCTATATTTTCTCAGTACATTTCGTAGGAAGGCGACATGCTCAGACTTGTCTTAACATGCAGAGGCATGCTTTGCATATTTATGAATATTAATTCTTATGTTTGATCGGTTGAGATGTATAGTTAGTCGTTATGCATTTAAACTTTTGTTCCATTAATGCATCTTAGAAATTACTGAATAAAGATTGAATATAAAAATGTTAGTATTTCATGAAAGTTAAAACTGTAAGAAAGTTGTGATAGACACAAGGAAACTCATAAGCTATATATATAATCCTCGTTGGAAAAATCTAAAAGAAACAGCCTCTTAAGTGTATTCCCCAATTTACAACTGTTAGAATCATTACAGAACATTAATTGTCTTAAAATTATAGCAAATTTTGCATTACAAGGACTGTTGCTACCAGAAGCCACTCCCAAAGTAAACGCATATTCGACCTTGGGATGGAACACCGGTACGCACTGCAATGCATTTGGTTGAAATAAGTACGCTCAGATTTTTTCTATACTCCAGATAATTGATAATGCACTCCAGCCTTCTGATAAGCTAGTTTCATATAATTATTTCACAACTGGAATGAAATTTCATACTCCTAAAAAGCCTAATTTAGTTATAATTTACAATACTTCAAATAAGACAAAAAAAAAATACAAGGTACAAATGATTTCTAATTATTTAGTCGGCAACCAATAGACTTTTTTTAAAAAAGTCAAAGATATAATTTGATTTTTTTCTGACATCTGAAAATAATTCAAACTTGGGTATTAAACTAAACGCGTTTAAATAAAAAGCGAGTTTAAACATAGTGGCTTATTATAATTATACCTTTATTATATTATACTAGACTTTAAATAAAGAACCAAATTAAAGTTCAAAAATTAATTTATACCGTAACATTTACAGAAAGGAAGAATAAAAATGAGGAGGTATTTGGTACTCCTAAATTATGCATTTCATAAAAATAAAATAATTTGGAAGGCTTGTACTTTCCTTAAATCGTGTTAGGCTAATTTATTAACAAATACAAACAATTTTATAATTAATATCGTTATTATAACTAAGATATTGTGTATGATTCGGTTACCTTTCTGACATTTTCCCCTCGTCTTATTTGGGCAGCTATCCAAGGAATCATTGGATTTGAAAGTCTTTTATCAACTGTAGCATGTCCAAGATATTCCAAATGAAACGACATTTTCATTAAAAAAAACAAACTTTAAGAACAAAATTTGTAAAAGAAAATCAAAAGTCACACTACATAAACACACTTTTTAAAGTTTATTACAAGGAACACATTATGAAAGAAATAACAAGTATAAATGTCACGAATAAAAAAATAACGGTCACATATAACTAACTATGAAATTCATTTTTTAAAAATCAAACAACACATGTTCTCCCGATGACAGTCATACACGACTCTGATTGTCGCGAATTCAGAATCTAAATACAACGGTCATTCCCTCCCATTTACTGAGCCAACAACCAACCAGATGAAGTTAAAGTAACGGCTGACTGGAATCTATATATAACCGCTAGGTAGCACCAAAGTATGGATCACTTTAGGCGGCAAGTATGAAATCACAAATAAATTTATGTATTAATATTTAAAAGAACCGTTTACTATGCATTCCACATCTTTTACTATTTAATAGAAAAATTAATTATATAATTTATTTTGTTTTGCATCTTCAACATTTAAAAACCCCGCACTCCAATTCTATTTTAAAACATTCTTCAAAGGATTGAAAAAGTATTATTAAAATGAGATTTGGTATACCATTTTTGGTTTAAAATGCCTTCGCACAGAGGCAAAATTATATTAAGCATTATCATTATCAAATAAAATAAGCAGTAAGAAATTTCCTTCTATTTCAGCCACTCCAAAAAAAAATTAGTTCCAGAATGAAAAAATCATGTTTGTATATTCTTTCATCGACTAATGTTCAGAATATAAAACTGTCATTATTCTTCAAATTAAATTAGTGCGATATAGTTTTGCTTAAATTTCTTCTTTTTTTAAACATTGCTTGGGTGATTTTAAAACTTCCATATTGTCAGGGACAATCTTAATTCTTCGTTAAGACCAATGAGTTCATATATGAATCATAATAGAGGTTAATAAATAGTAGTAAATAACTATTTAGTTGATCAACAGTTCAACTTTTGTATGTTTGGTTGATTTGCAATTCATAACTGTTTATGAATATCTGTTAAAAATTGGCATCAAGTTTCATGTTATTAATCAAGTAATATTTTTTATAATACTGCTTTTAAGAAAGTCTATCAAATAGTAATTTTTTACTATTTTATATTTTTCCCTGTAATAAAATGTTTCTTTCATGACATGATCTTATGTTCCACAGTTTCTACAAGGTACAATTTTAAATAGGTACGATTTCTATTAGTCCGAACGTGTCTGTTCGAATCTGGTAAGTTGCTTAAAATATTAATAATTTAATAAATTGCGCACAATTTTACAACTGACGTTTTGTGTTGCCAGCTGAAGCTGTTAAAGCTCTTATAACCTCCTCTATGTTATCCCACATGTTTTTGTTTGTGAACAGACACGAGATAGATACAGGTTACATATTTCAAAACCAAGATAGGTAAAATTTTAGTGAATGTTTAGTTAATTAATGAATAAATAAAACATGAGTGATGAAAAAGAAGATCCAGAAGCAGTGGAAGATGCTTGGTCTATGAAAATTCCTGAGTTTAAACCAGAAGATAATCCTCATTCACTTTTAGAAGAGAGTTCATTTTCAACCCTATTTCCACAGTATAGAGAAGAATATCTAAAAGAATGTTGGCCATTAGTGGAAAAAATTCTTGGTGCACATTTTGTAAAGGCAGAATTAGATCTAATGGAAGGTAGTATGACAGTAAAAACTACTAGGAAAACATGGGATCCATACATCATTATCAAGGCTAGAGATATGATCAAACTTCTCTCTAGAAGTGTTCCCATTGAACAAGCTCAAAAAGTTTTAGAAGATGGTATTGGATCTGATATAATAAAAATTGGTACTATGGTACACAAAAAAGAAAAGTTTTTAAAAAGGAGGCAGAGATTAATTGGTCCAGCAGGATGTACAGTGAAATCATTGGAATTATTGACTGATTGCTATTTAAAAGTTCAGGGGCAAACAGTAGCCGCAGTTGGACCATACAAAGGATTAATTCAGGTGACAAATAATAAATTTGCTCTCATATATTTAAGGCTCCATTTATTCTTCTCTTTTTAAATTTTCTTTTGGTCTAAAGAATTTTAGGCAGAATAGTTGGACTTATAAGTTCCTCTAAGGAACTAAATTGAAAGGCCACAAAAAATAATGACGTTAATTTTCTTTTCCCTTTATATTTTGCCATAATAGTGATAAGAGAAAGTAGTTTGAGTGTTTTACACCTGATTTTATAAAGAATATTCAATAAGTTTCATCATCAAGCTCATTTTTGTAGGAAATATTTGTTTACATAGCTTCATTTTAGATTTTCTCCTTCTATAATGTTCTATTCAAAGATGAGAAAAATGTTTTTTTAAAAAAAGGAAAGAAAATGTTATTTCGTCCAATAATTTTGTGAAACAGGCCTTTTTCCAGAAATTTTTATCATCAGAATTCTCTCATTCCTGATTCTAACAGTATTCTAAAATTCTATCAGTCCTGACATATATAACAGATTCTTATATAACCGATTTTAACTTTGTAAATGGACTTTATTTATTTCAGGTACGACGAGTTGTAGAAGATACGATGAAAAATATTCATCCAGTTTACAACATAAAATCATTGATGTTAAAACGAGAACTAGCTAAAGATCCAAAATTAAAGGCGGAAAATTGGTCAAGATTTCTACCAAAATATACAAGTAAAAAGGTTAACAAAAAGAATAAGAAGCCTAAATCCAAGAAAAAGAAAGAATATACACCATTTCCACCGCCTCAGCCTGAAAGAAAAATTGATAAACTTTTGGCGTCTGGTGAATACTTTTTGAAAGAAGATCAAAAGAGGAAAATTAGAAATCAAGAGTTATTGAAAAAGAGAGAACAGGCTGAAATTGCAAGACAAGAACGAAGAAAAGAAGCATTTATACCACCAACTGAAAATGTGTCGTCTTCGCAGAAATCTAATACGTCATCGGATGTAGATATGAAGGCACTTAAGGAAAAAGTGAAAAAGCTTAAGAAAAAAATTAAAATGCCTGAGTAATTTTTTTGTTCACACAAAATTAATTTTAAGTGAATGTACAGAAGAAAATGCGTTTAGCGAATTTTTTATTTTAAAGATGATTTTGCCGGATATTAAGAAAGTATCCAAATCGAACCAATCCAGGTTGAAAACAAGCTGGATTAATTTTCAGTTAAATAAGAGAAAGTAAAGAAAAAAAAGGAAGGTACTAAATTCTCTTTTTTAAATGTAGTCATAGTTTTTTTTATTTATTGAATTGTTTTTGAAAAATGACCTGATTCAAGGCACACCGAATAACCGTTTTCATAATCTAACTCTTTTCATTACTTAATACAATTTTTATTTTCGAAAAAAATACTAATTGACTGCATATAGAGCATAATTGAATTGCATATAGAGCATTGCATTCTTTTGACAACTGTAACATTATTGATGATTTTTCAAATTATTTATTTTCGTAAAGTCTATGATCTTTGAACAAATTTTTTGATACTGTATAATAAATAATAATAGTAATAAAAAACGTAATATAAAAATTTCTATAAATTCATTACTGCTATGTGGATATAAAAGTGTATATGTATATTAAACTTGACATTGTAAATATGCAGGAAGAAATCATGTCCATAAGTTTGTTCACGTGTATTAAAGAAGAGTATTCTTATTAGGTATATACTATAATAAAAGTAATTTTTGAATCCCATTTAACACCATAGTTTACTTACTTCTTTTATTATTTTATCTATTACTTGTTTTATTGATTCTTTATCATTCTGGAGCATAACTCTGCTTTCTGCGATTAGAATAAGACTTTGGTAGATATTGAGAACCAAATTCTTAGATTCTCCAACCAGGAGATTTTCCGTGATAGCCTGCTTCTTTTTGTGGTCATCTGTAGAGTATCATCATTAATTGGGAAGTTTAGCAGCCTCTCATAAAAATTGAGTTGGGTTTTTCCTAAATAATCTATATAGCGTAAGTACCAAGTTGCGCAATTGTGTAAGAGGGTAGTTTTAACTAAGGAATCAAAAAGGCAGGAAGGCTATCACGGAAAATATCTCTGATGCTTTCCAGCTCTGCGGTACCAATCACAACAATTCTTATCTCAGATTAAAAACTGACAAAACATTTTCTTATGCAGCAGTGCTTCAAAACCTTTGTATTATAAAATTTGTTTCACAGACCTTACCCAATATTTCTTGATTTAGATAGATACTCTCCATTCCATACATTTAACAGCCTAATTACTTTTTGTTTATATCAATATCAGCCTATAATCTGTTTTTAACGGTGCACTGTCGTAAGGCCGGCTTCAGTTAAATAAGATCTATGCCTGCATTCTGGAATTAATATTTTAATATTTAACTTACCCGATGTGAAAAGACTAAGTTTCCAGATGGAGGCCGCGTCAGTGGTTTCTCACTGAAATGGGAATGCAAACCACGATATGCCTACAGTAAAACCGCAATTTTTTGCACCAACTTAGTACATATTTCCTGGATATGACAATGTATTTTGTTCCCCCCCCCCCCCGTTTCCAATCTGACCACACAATTGGGGGTATAGCGCGGTAAGTTTAGCAGCATGTTATAACAAAATTAAGTTGGACTTTTTCTAAACAATCTATGTAGCGTAAGCATCAAGTTGAGCAACTTATAAGAGGGCATTTTTAACTATATTAAGAGGGTAGAAAAACATAATTCTTGATCAGCATTCTTATAATGTACTGACACTGGAATAGACCACAAACTTGGACACAAACTATCCGACGATGGCTAAAACCAAAACTACTTACTTCAAGATTTATCAACCGATCAGAATAATAAACATTTTGAATTGTTATTTGTAAGGCAGAAATAAGCTGCCGGACAAATAAAGATATTTTCCTTCTTTTTTCTGATTGTGTAATTTACAAATAATAGTAGATTATTCCCTAATGCTTTTTTTTTTTAGTCTAGTAAATGTTTCAATCTGGTGGCAACTTTTAGAACTAACTTTTGTTGCTTCTAGCATTGCTGTTGCTTTTTAAAACTTGAAAAGTGATTATTAGAAACCGACTTCTATTTGTATGTGAGGACAGCATAACTTAAACACAGGAAATCGCAGAAAGTCCAATTTCGAGTAGTCTCTAGTAATGGGTCTGACAATGATTTTCGATAAAATTGGATAACCATAGGAATTTACCGAAGGAATTTTTCAGTTTCACCGAATTTTCTCGAAAATGTAACGATGAATTTCTTCAAACCTGATATACTATCTTACTCACATAGAGGCTACAATTTTTGCTTGTGACATTTCTTTCGGAAAATGCATGATAATTCTGAGAGAGATGCTTACGGGCGCATTTCTTAACTACATTTCATTGTAATTTTTGATTCCTCTACCCATGCTGAGAACAACTATATTGTTCAGTAAAAATTACAAATTTTAAAAAATTGTGCATTTCAAATTGAGAAAATGTGTTGTAAGAAAGTGATATGATTGTTTCACCAGGATTCTTTTTAATTTGAGAAATATATTAAAAAATATCATTTATAAAACTGTCGGAAAAACTATTGTTTATAAGTTAAAAGAAACTTATGGCAAACGAGGGTGCTAAAATCTCCACGAAGGTTTCCGGTGCTGTTGAGGAACAAGGCACAGCGGTAGTCATGGCTACCTGTTCCACAAACATAGAAGATAGAGGTGAGTTTAGTAGTGGCGCATCCTCGAAGCAGGAAACTGCCGGGAGCCTCCTGGCTTCTCCTTTGAGAGACCTGGAAAGGGGTGCCTCCACAGAGAGTTAAATAAGAGCATTGAGGAGCGTCTGCTGATCTCCCCTGGTCGAAACGAGGGGACTGCCGGAAGGCGGACCCCGAGTGAAACCGAAACGAGGGAGTCCAGCAAGAAGAGAAAGAAGAAGAAGGGCACTGAGGAGACGCCAGAAAGCGTTTCCGAGGCCAAACGCCCGAAGGTGGAGAAAGCTAAGAAGCCGAGGTCGACGTGGTCAGAGGGGATGGTGAGGTTATGACCGAGGATGACGCGGAGCACGTCAGAGCATAACAAGTGAGTGCTTTGGATGATACTGGGAGCAGGAAGGGCATCGCTGACGAAGGCTGGTGGCCACATTTGAGGAGTCTGGAGTGGTGAGTGAGGGCATGTTCCTTATCACCTGCGGCAACGAGAGGCCTAGGGCTTGGACAGCCCGACAGGCCATTACACCTAGAGATGAGATCCACTATGTTATGCTGGAGGGAGAGGATATCCCGATGATGATTCGGGTATCCGTCTGGGTGCCAGATAAGATGTATCCTTTCAAGAGGTTTTTGGAACGCTTGGCAGGGCAAAATCCTGGTCTGTGTACAGATCATTGGAGAGTCCTCAGCTCCTTTGAGAAGGATAAAGGTATGTGGATGATTTTCTTCATAGATCCCCATTCACTCCGGATTCTGGAGGAAAAGGAGTGGAAAAGGAGGAGACCCTACTATGAGATGACTAGGATCACCTTCAAAAGGAAGGAGGAGAGAAATCGAGGCCAGCCTGGCAAGGAAGAGAGCGGAGGGAAGTAGCCCTGCTCATGTTCTGTATCTACCAGTACAACACATACAGGAGCAGGGAAGTTGTGGCGGAGGTGGCTGAGGTCATAAGAGACACACCCTTGATGGTAAGTTTAATAGAGGAGCCCTATACCATCCGAGGTGGCGTGGTAGGATGGGGGTGAGAACATTTATGATTGTAGAGCAGACAAGCCCAGGACTTGTGTCCTGGCGTCTAAGCATACGGAGTGTTCAATGTTCTAGAGATTTGACGGCAGTTTCGATTAGGACAGGAGAGGCACCAGGCAGGTTGGTTTTGGCGTCGGCCTACCTACCTTACGATTCAGAGGAGTCACCACCAGGCAAGCAGTGGAGCGTTTGGTGGAGTGGTGCGAAAGGGAGAACCTGCAGCTGCTGGTCACACGTTGTGGGGAAGTAGCGATACCAACCGGCGGGGGGTGACACTGACGGAGTTTTTGGTAAGTGGAAACCTTTTTCTTTTAAAAGAGGTAAGAAACCAACCTTTGTTATTAGGAATAGGGAAGAAGGATAGATGACTGGACGCTGTCCGATCATAGAGGTATTAGAATCACTCTGGTCTCGAGATGGGTGAGGTGAAGAAATTTCGAAATCCGAGAAGAACTGACTGGGGCAGATTCACCTTGGTCTTGAGGAACGATAGGTTAGGTCCGGGGTAGTCCGCCAGTTGGGGGAGAGAACCTGGATCAGAGAGTGGATCGGGAACTAGCACGACTGTTCGAGCATTTGAGACTTCATGCCCTGAGCATAAAGTATTGCATAGGAAGGTCCAGGGGTGGAAGGCCAGTCTAACTGCCTAAATAGACAGATGAGGCGGCTTAGGAGGAAGGCTAGGGGAAGTAACGCGGAGGAGGACTGGGAAAGGTTCATTCAGACCAAGCAAGAGTACAAAAGGGAGATTCGGAGAACGAAGAGGGACTCTTGGAGGACTTTCTGCGAATCCCTGGAGGGGGAACAGCAGGTCAACGGGTCTTCAGGTTTTTAGGTAAGAGCGGGGAGATGTCATTAGACAGCACTAGGAAGCCTGATGGATATATCACCTATAACCACAATGAGGTGTTACGGGTGATGCTGGATAGACATTTAACGGATAATGTGGAGTATGTTGGATTGAGCGCTCTTGTGGGCTTCGGAGACCTAGGCTCTTCGGTAAGGAACTGCAAATTTGCAACGAGGTTAAATATGTAGGGGTCCTCATCAACAATAAGTTGAATTGGCGGGCTCACATTGAGCATGTTTGTGAGAAGGGACAGAAAGTTTTCTTGCAGGGTAGGAGACTAGCGGGCAAGACCTGGGGAGTTAAAACCTCGAGGCTTCTATTGGATTTACGAAAAGTTGGTGAAGCCGAGGATACTCTATATGCCGCAGTGGTATGGTGAACTGGTTCCTTGGTGGAGAGGAACAGCAAGAAGCTGCAAGGAGTGCAGCGCACGGCCTGTCTGGTTATTACTGGTGCGATGAGAACGACACCGTCGGGGGCACTGGAGATGTTGCTGGGTGAAGCGATGAAGGGGTACCTCAGAATGAGGAAAATGGGTGAGAACCTTTCGGGGAGATCATACGATCGAGGATGAGATTTGGGCAGTAACCGCTTTCTGCATCTAAACTCGATGAACAGCAGAAATTGGGGATTGAGAGGGATTAATGAGATCAGTATTGCACCCAACCCCGCAATACAGGGTATGGATACCTCACGAGGCCAACGAGGCGGGTCACGGCATTATCGCTGTTATCAGATGGCTCTAGCAGGTGGGGACTGGCCTGTAGAATCGGAGCATGGTTGCAGATTTGGATAGAGGGAGTTGTCGGTGGCCTTGGGTGGTTTGGCCACTGTCTTCCATCCGGGTGTGGTCATTCTTGAATGCTGCCGCCTTGTGGGGGATGGGCAGGGAAGATCAAGAAGGTGCGGATTTTCTCTGGTAGTCGCCGCACTGAGGGATTGGGCAAGCCATGGTGGAGTTTGAAACTAGTGGGAGAATGTAGGAAAAGACCAAACGCCTTGGCTCGGAGGGGTAAGGTGCGTCTCTATTGGATACCTGGACATGCGGGAATAGAGGGCGGATCAGTTGGCTAGGGAGGGATCAAGATTACCATTTTGTGGTCCTGAACCAGCCCTTGCCGTCACTAAGAGGTTTCGAGACAAACAGATTAGACTTTGGGAAACGAGAGTCTTGGAGAAATGCTGTGGGGACACGCAGGGGTGCCTCCAATCTAAAAGCTCACATTGAGCATGTATTAGGCAGGGAGTTTCGGCTTACCTCCTGTCCCTCAGCAGGACAGGTCTGAGGACCTTGGTGGGGGTAGGGACAAGTGTCTAGTCACTTGTTTAACATAGGGAGGATGTCTAGTCCCACTTGTCAGAATTGCGATGACGGAGTCAGGGAACGGTGTATCACTATCTATGTCAAAGCCCCCGTTTCGCTGGTACTAGGTTTAGCGTATTTGGGAGGGTACCATTCTCGCAGGATTGCTTGGGCAAGTTGGAGTTAAAGGATATCCTGGGATATTGTAGACTGACCAGGTAGGTTACTGGGGGAGGGGACTATTTAAGGGTCGATATGGGGGGGCATCGGGGATGAAATGAGCCTTACTCGCCTTAGGTCCCAATGCGCCCGTCTAATAATATTAAAATAATTAAAAGAAACTTTAAATGGATTTATTAATTAAAAATGTACGAAACAATATAAAAACATCTATTATTTTAAATTAAAATGAAGCAATAATAAACAACGTTCATATAAATGAAAGACGGATAAATAAAGCTGGTCCATAAAATTAACAATATTTTATTGGTAAATAAGATAAAATAATAATAATAATAATAATAAAAATAATAGTTATATTATATATATATAATTTATTTAATCGAGCCTTAATATGCATTTATAATAATAAGGTACGATTTCGAGTATAAAATTATCCATAATTTTGTCACCTCATTTATATTTTTATCATTTTTTTCATTGATAATAATGACAAAATAAGTTTTCTCAATGAAGCTATTTACAGTTAAATATGTATTCAATAGTGAGTATTTAGGCTACATTTAGCTGTATTTATAAAAACCTATTTAAGTACAAAGTACAACGGGGAAAAAGGAACTCCCTTTCCACTTAAAATAATTTTTTAATAATCTTTATTTACTTATTTTTAAAAGAAATTTATTCGATATAAAATTGTTCTGTCCAACATACATATACTAGAATATTTACAAATATATATATATATATTTAAAAAAAAACTATTTACATATTCTTAACATTGATACGTACATGGAAAATGTACAATTAATTAATAATAATAATAATATTTTATTTATTCTGTATTTTATTAAACAAATTAACATTAACAGGATATTCAGTATTCACAAATTGAATTATCTAAAACAACTTTTTTCAATTTTATTTGCATTTTCTAAATTTTCAAGTAATATCATTTACATAATTTACAAATACTACTACACATTGGAAAAATAAACATTTGTTAAATTTTAAAATGAGCAAACCTTAAAAATGTACATTAAAAGGAAAAATTAAAATAAAATAAAATAAAATTCAGAAAAATACTGAAATAGTTTAAACTGAAAAAGGTATTGCTTCTCTTTTAGAGACATTGTTAAGGAAGTTTATAATGATTATACCATAAAATCCTTATTTACAAACAATAAAATACAGGCTCTTTATGTATTAATAAAATCAGGTAACAATAAGTAATATATATATATTTATATAGGAAGAAGTACTTAATACAATATATCTGGCTTTTATTACAAACCGAAAATAATATTTATAGAGAAAAGTATTTTAAAAATGATTAATTTTAAAATAATTGGATGCCAGAAACAAGACCGTTTTCTCCTTTTGTTGTGCAGTTATTCTAAAATATGATTATGGCTTTCCTCTCGGGTGTGAATATAACTTTAATCGTAAGAATAAATAAGGAACCGACAGTGAAGTATTAACTTCGATCTCTGTTAAAGACGCAGCTAAAAATTATGGACACATAATTCAAGTCTCTCCTTCAACTCTTCAAAAATATTTCTTATTACAAGGAGCGCAGAAATATGAAACTTTGGGTGTAATAAGATACATACAACTCTTTTTGTGCTGGAAGCTGGGAAACAATGCTAGCCAGTTGCTGACTTGGCCATAGCTCATTTAAATTACAATTAAAGAATTTATATACAAAATCACCTTGAGATATATATGTATATGATTATAAGAGATGATTATATTTATATGAACCGGAGTAGTTGCACCAATGCATATGGCATAAGGTATCTTGCAGCCTACCTCTTTGGAGTTTAGAAGGTGAAATTGTGGAGCATATCAAAAAATATGCTTTACTCGGTAGAATTTCCTTATGTTTTTATTTTGATAGAGTTTTCGAAATCCTGAAAGAAGCAGAGTTTCCTTTTAGGTAAGATCTATTTGGAGTTTACTGCATCTAATGAAAAAATTGGGTGCAATTCGGTAAGCCGAGTCAAGCTAGCCATATCGTAGGATAGAACTACTAACTGTCACTGTTACATACTGTGGGATTTTAAAACGAAATACACATATATAATTCCAGAGGCGTTTTCTTTTTGGAGCTATCAACACCTACCCGGTCAGTTAGGGCTATAGGGGGAAATAATTGGGTATTTAGCGCATAAAGGCATCAAAGTGGATGATCGCCTTGCTCGAGAGGCTCTTCAAGACTTTCGCCAACGAGATTTATTTATTAAGATCAGATGCATAGCAAATCTCAATAAAAGTGGTTGAAATCTTTAGGTGAGCAGGCAAAGAAGTTACTAATAGCTATGCGCCTAAGTTCAGTATGAAACTACTTCAATATCTGTAAGCAGTATGAAGTAAAATGCCTGATATGTAAATTGAAGAAGAAAATATCTTAATGAGCACACAGCATGACTTTAATTTGGAAATAAATAGTTTCAATACGTCCCTGATATAATTCTGGGCAATTATGGTAAGTGGATTTAGAAGAAAATGAATTACCTAAGTCTAGAAATAGTTCATATCAAAACATGTGTTCTCCAGCACAAATAGTCCTAAGGCATTAGAAGTAACTCGCAGTTTGTTCCAGAGTTGGCATTTGCAATCTTCTCCAGAAAATCCTACTGATGATTGCAAATCAGATCAGTTTTTTAGCGAGAAAAAAAAGGGTGCTATTTAGTTGGGTCCGCAATGCTGCATAACATCTGCGTAAATTACTTTGTTCAGTTTTTTTAAAAACAATAAAAAACTTTAAAAATTGTTCTGTTAAAGTGTAGCTGGCTCAAAGATTTACGCATGTACAAAATATTTTGGGAAGAACTCTTTTCTTCTGGATCGTTTAGAAGCTAAATCACATTAAAAGCTCTCAGTGAAAAAGGGAAAAAGGATGGGATTTCGGCATTAATTCTGTATTCTTCTTAAAGAAATTTATATCACTAAAGGCCAAAAAAATCACAGTAAAGTACTTATTTAGTACTTTAGGAAGTACACGGAAATTATAGAATTATAATTTTTATAAAATCAAATATTTTCTGGCCGATTTTTCTTTTATAAATGATATTCTGCAGCAAAGACGCTGAAATGAAAGCATATTTGGAATTACCTAAGATCTGAACTATAGGCCAGATATTTTGTACAAATTCATTAATAATTTTTCGTTGGATTACTTTCAATGAAAAGGCCTAATAAATTGCCTAATAACTTTATACATGAGCACTTATTTTCAATTATGGTTGTTGGATAAAAATTAATAAAATAATGTTAAATGAATAGTAACAAGAAAAAAAATACTGCATAATTAAAAGATCACACTTTGTCAATTTATAAAAAATAATAATATAGATATTTATTCTCAGAGGACTTTTTAAAAATATGACCACAAACCTTATTTAAACAAAAAGTCTTACAACAAATCAGAAGTTAAAAAAATTATAAATATGGTAAAAAATTACCTTAAAGTAAAATGAAAAGGATTCACCAAGAAAACTTTCCACTATTGATGTTCATTGCAAAGAAAAACTTCTTTTTTGTTTTTGTTTTGTATCTGATGAAAAAAAAGTTTGCATTTATGTTGGCGAAGAAACAGAACCAAATGTCCATTGTTGTGAGAACGATGAAGAATTACATTGTTCGGCCGTTAGTCCAATATCTTGTCCTGATCTTGAATCCAAGCATAGACTCAATCGTATATGTTTTATCAGGCCATTTTTTCTGTTATCCTCGGAGATGCGCACCCATTGCTATAGTCAAAGACAAAATGAACATAGTAATTAATATGAAAACAATAATTTTATAGGAATATATGTACCTATCTATGGGAGATGTTAAAGATTAGTAATAATATACATGTACTACATAAAAGTAAGTAAAAATTCCTAGAAACTTTTATCCAAATTTTTCAGTGATTGAAAACAATTCTAAAGACAATTCGTTTAATAAATTTGAGGCAAGCGGTAATTTTCTTAATAAAACTGGTCAATTTCTATGATTGAGCACTTTATACAGGGTGTCCCATTTAAACGGGCAACTTTTGAAATAACTCTTAAACGAAGAGAGATATAAAAAATGTGAAGATAACGTTTGTTGAAGAATTTTCGCTCTAGTTTATGATGGTGTTAATGTTTTTTGATTTTATTACCGCCTTACACCTTAAATCGGTTGTTAAATGTGGCAATTTCCTTTTGACCTCCACGTTTTGCTACTGTATTGAAAACTACTAAAAAAAATGAAGAATAATGTCGTTAATTTCACTTCAATATTTCAAACCGAGATATTCAATCATAAAGATTAAATTTTCGTCGTTTTTTCCTATTTTTTGTTCATAAACTAAAATTAAAAGCTGATTTTCTTATTAATTTCTAATAAATAAGAGAGTTCAAATGCTGACAACACTTAAAATCTATTTTAGAACCATTAGGGACTTAAAAATCAGGTAAAACATCATTAAAACAAAACAATATTACACTTTATTTACAAAAATTTGTAAAGAAAATATTTCCTATTTATTCAAAATGACCTCATCGGCTTAACCGGCACAAGCGCAGTCGCTGCCCAACAGATGAAGTTGTTAATCGTATCATGTCTGCCGGAATTGCTAAGCAGGTTCGGATTAAGTCTTCTCTAAGTGCTTCTGGGAGTTGTTGGTTACCTGGCATAATTCACAAAGAAACAATTCAAGAGGGATTAAATCTGGTGATCTGGCGAGGAGAAAAGTAATGGAGATGTTCAATAGCCGCTGGATCAGGAGACAGGGACCGGTGAGCTGGCCTTCCAGATCGCAGATTTAGCCAGAATATTGAAGTAAAATTAGCGGCATTATTCTTCATTTTTTAGTAGTTTTCAATGCAGTAGTAAAAAGTGGAGTTCAAAAGGAAATCGCAACTTTCAATCTCCGATTTCAGGTGTAAGGCGCCAATAAAATCAAATAAATTGACACCATCATAAACTAGAGCGCAAATACTTCAACAAACGTTATGTTCACTTTTTTGATATCTTTCTTCTTTTAAGAGTTATTTCAACAGTGGCCCGTTTAAATGGGACACCCTTTATATATAATTGGGAAGAAGATTTTAAATATCTTTAATTTATTATTATGTCATAAATTTTATGAATAAAGAAAAATCAAAGGGGACTAATGAAAGTGTTTGTTCAGCTAATCCTCAAAGCCACCCCTGTCATACTTCGTTAATATGTTTCCTCGCATATTATTCCTCACTTCCATGAGGTAATACTCAGTCCCTCTAAAAGACCAACAAATTTCTTGCCAAGGAATTTGTATTGCATTCCATGGTAGTATCTTCAGCACGATAGGTACGACAAAACCTTTACGAAGAGAGAAAGAATCATCAAAATTTCAATATATGTCTCTTCTTATTGTCTGGATTGCTATCTTTTGATCTCCGACTGGATTAGAGGTGTTAAATAAATATAATCCATTAAATTTAATTATCCCCGCTTTCACATTTCATTTAATTCATATATGAAATGAGAAAAGGGTGAAAAAAATTAAGAGCAATTAGGATTTGAACAGAATTGAAAAAACTTTAGAGAATAATTCCATACAAAGAAATTGTTACCAATTTTCATAATGTGCAAACAAGAACATAACATACAGAAATAAGAAACATAATGATTGTTATAACATGCAAATACAAATATACTAAACGAAATTATACTTAAAGATTCCATAACACCAATAATCTAAACAAATTAAAATTAAAGTAAAGAAAACAAAGTATAACTCAAGTTTATACACAAAAGAAAAATAGTAAAAAGTAAAATATACAAATACAAAATGACATGCACATATTATTTTTAAAATGTTTGTAAATTGTTCGCCTAGAATTTGCTGTAGTCAAATATAATAATCTGCTTCAACTGTAACTTTATTGAAGAATAACATTGTTAAGATAACATATTATCTTACAAATGTTATTTTTCACAGAGTGAGATCTCCGAGAGAGTCTTTTAGATTTCCAGAGGTAGCAGAGAGCACTGAGTGTCTGTTCAAAGTCAGCTGTGAGAAGAAGATAAGGTTATGAAAGAGCTACAGTATCACAGCCCAAAAGAGGGCGTATCGGGTAAGCAGGAATGAATGCTTCTTAGCTGACACATCAGACAATAAGATGATAATAGATAGCTTTCGTTATGTTCTGTGACAAATATCCAACAAATATTACAAGGAGGAAGTAAACTTAACTTGCAAAAAAAATATATATGTACAAGACGATTAATTATTGACAGTCCAATAATCATGCACTTAGTCCAACAAAGATGACAATCAATTCAAATGAAGATTATCCAGTGTTTGACTAAAATTTACCTGTTGTATGGAATTATCACATGGTCTCATTAGTACAACAGAACCAGGTGCATCTGAGCTTAATGTTAAACAGAGATCATGATGTTTTAGTAGACCTTGATCGTTTAGTCCCCATTCTTGATTACCACCGGTACGATGGCAAGGATATAAACCAACAGTCCCCCCTACTAGATGACCTAACGTATCTAAACAATATGGTCCTTGTTCCAACGTACCCAATGTAGTTGGTATTGTCAATTCAGGATACACATGACTTAGATACCAACTGAATGGTTTACATTTCAGTTCAGCCTTCAAACGCAATCGATCATCAATACTGTGAACAAAAAATATACATATATTATTTATTAATAATAAATTTATTTTTTTTTTATATTAATTGAAACTAATAAATTAGTTTTACGTTCTTAGAAGATATCTCAGTGCTGAAAGTAGAACAGTTTTTGAAATGCTTTTCAAATCGTCAGACCTTAAAATTATAATGAATTTTTAAACGGCAATGGCCAGAAGAGTTTTTAAAGAAAAAAGAATTCTTTGTTGCTCTATGTTTCGGGTGCCATCCGCGCTCTTCTTCAGGAGCTCTGCAAATTTTATTGGAGAAAAAGTACATTCTAACGGTAAACAAAGACACTCGCCAGTAATTTGTTCTTCCAAATTTGAAACTGCTGCGCTTCACTACAAACATTTTTCTTATCCCTTCCACCATTTAACAGTTTTTTAAATTTTCATTTCAATCTCAACGTTCTCGATATACACTCTTCTCATACCCTAAAGGTATCTTTAACTTTTTTATTTTCTCTTATTGTTAATATCACTTCATTAATTAAGTGTCACTTCTGGTTTATAATTTCTTGTTTTTAATATCTTATGCTCCAATCTGTTCTGTTAATATTTCTTTAATTTAAATCTATCTTTTATTTGTTATAAATCTACGCACTTAATCTTCACTATAATATTGTAAAATAATTTATCTTTTCTTCAATAAATTTTGCAGAGCTCCTGAAGAAGAGCACCAATAGTATCCGAAACGTAGAGCAACAAAAAATTCTTTTTTCTTTAAAACCGCTATGGTCATTGCCGTATAAACTCTCATTAACACAATTTTTCTTCAGGAAAAATATAAAATATAGGAAAAATGTTGGAAATCCTTGATTTAGACGACGTTGTGCTAGATGTTAATGAAAATTAGTAAGTATTAAAGAAGTAAATAAAGCCATATCTATTTTTACAGGCAACCTTAACGTCCAAACTAATCACATTCGATGTCCTGGACAGAGGCGGATGCACCAGCTTTACACTCAAAAATGTTTAACAAATATAAATTTAGCAAGTTATCCGCGGTCACTTTCAGATAAAAGTCCATGCTGCAACCCGTAGTGAGGTTTTTTTTCAGTATCAATCTTATAATATTGCTTATCCATATCTTACACTTGAACTAAATGATGATTTAGTTAAGTATTGTTATTATTATTATTATTATTATTCAATAAAGGGAAGGACAAACCCTGCGCTATCCGAAGCCTATCCGATGTATTCTGGAATTGGGTTTGATTTTGATTTTATTTGATGTATTAATGTGAGTGGTATTATTATATCATTTGTCTGTGGGAAGGGACCAAATCCTACGCTTCCAAAGCCTCATTGGGCCCATATAGCTACCCCCAAGAAAAACAACAACAAACCGAGTCTAGAACAAATATCCAGACCCGGATCTAATCCATCTAAGATTCACCACATCCGAATAAATCGGGCAATAATTTTAAGGGGAAATGGCCTAAGCTCTTCCACAGAGATCCTATTCCGACCAAAGGTCCTGAACCTAATTTCCTCACAACCCAGGCAGTCAGTCATAAGATGGATGGGTGTTTCCTCCTCTGTCTCACAGACTCAACAAAATGGATCCGGCATGAACCCCATTATGTAGAGATGTCTCCTTAAACACAGTATCCAGTAAGGGATCCAACCAGATGCCTGAGAGAGCTCCGTGAAAAACACAGCAACACTAATGGCCTTGTTCGGACCCCCGATGAGCATTTTGGCCTGCGGAAAACCAACTGAGCTCATACATAAGGATGAGTGCTGTGAAGCTGTCCATGTCAGGAGGCCTGGTAGACATGTGCCAAAAGATATGCCAACAGCAGGCTCGAGACAAATGAAAGGGAGAGAGAGGCGCCTAATTTGGCAAAACTATCCACCTCTCATTCCCAAAAATTCTCATGTGACCTGGCACCCAGACTAGAAGAACATCCTTCAGAGAAGAAAGCTCTTTCAATCTTTTAGAACATTCTAACTCCAACCTGGAAGCGAAGACACATGAACTCAGCGCCTTCAGGGCAGTTTGGCTGTCCGAGCAGGTACAAACACCTATTAAATTACGTACTCTCTCATTCAAGACACAACAAAGAATAGCATAAACCTCAGTCTGGAAGACTGTAGTCCATTCACCAAGAGATACTGCCAAATGATCTCCGATCTCAAAATAGACCGTAGCTCCAGACCTATCATCCATTCTGGAACCCTCTGTGTAACACCGGAAGTAATTATCAGGTATCCATGCCAGACGGACCCAATCTTGACCAATCTTCCCTAGAGGGTACCCTGACACTGTAAGAATGCTCGGAAACAAAAGTCTTCAACATTCTATCAGAGTGAAAACCTGTAACAGGAACCTTCAAAAGCATCTCGCGATGATGGTAGAGTGACCATATCGCTTACCCTGCCAAAAACCTGCCTGTTTAATTCTATAACAGGCTTTCATTGCCATAGTTTTCACCTCTACAAAGAGCGGTGGAATTCCTAATAAAGTCTCCATTGCAGCTGTAGGCGTGGTCCGCATCGCACCGATCACCGCCAGACAAGTCAAGCGTTGAATATCCTCAAGCAGCAGTCTAGCGGATCTTATCTCAATGCGACGCCACCCCACCACAGTCGCATATAACAGCCTAGGTTTAATGACCATACCATAAATCCAAAACATCATCTTGGGAGTAATCCCCCAATTTTTACCTACGATTCTTCGACATTGCCAAAAGGAAATAGTTGCCTTTTGATGCTGTGCCTTAACATGTTCGGACCAATTTAATTTACTGTCAAGAACCACCCCAAGAAACTGAACAGAAGTTCCTAATATCGTAGGAGGTTTTAATCCGACGATCTTCCTCCTATTAGTAAATAAAATCACCTGGGTCTTATTGGGATTAATTGAAAGACCCTTATCCTGAGTCCAATCGTATACCATGTTGAGGGCACTTTGCATTAAGTCTGAGATAGAAGTCAGACATCGCCCCATCAATAAAATAACACCATCATCGGCATATGCCTGTACATAGAATCCCGATGAATTCATCCTGGTTAACCGTTCATCCATGACAGCTCACCGTAGCTTTGGTGAGAGACAACCACCTTGAGGACACCCTCTCCCCGCTGCCACAACCACAGTGCGCATACCTATAGAAGCCTGTATAACTCCACTCCTTAAATAAATACCAATCCAGTTAATTAGAACTGGTTGTATACCTTTTCGACCTAGGGAATCTTCAAGAGCATCAAACGATACTCTGTCAAATTCCCCTTCAACATCAAAGAAGCATCCTAAAGCATTCCTTTGTCTCTAGAGCAGATTCTATCCTCCCGACCAGACAATGCAAAGCAGTCTCTGTCGATTTTCCTATTGTAAAAGCATGTTGGTTTGGATGGAGTGGATGATCCTTCAAAGGACCATCAGTAATATACCTATCCACCAACCTTTCAAAATTATTTGGAAGGAAAGACATAAGACTTATAGGTCTAAATGCCTTAGGGTCAGAGTAGTCACTTCTTCCTGGTTTAGGAATAAAGACCACCCAAACTTCCCTCCAAAATGTTGGCACATAACCAAACATTAAACAACCTTTAAAAATCCTTATCAACACCTTCATCAGCACATCTCCACCATTTTGTAACTGACAGGGATAAACTCCATCAGGACCAGGGGACTTAAATGGTGAGAAACTTTGTACTGCCCAAACCACTCTATCCATAGTAACTACCTCGTCCACGGTAGCCAGGTCACTAGGTTCTAGCTTCCTTCCACCAACCACAGGCGAAGCAGTGCTGTTCATGTTTATATTATCCGGGAAATGGGTATTAAGCAAGAGCTGTAATGTCTCCATTTCTCCTCCAGTGAAGGAACCGTCAGGATATCTTAAAATACCCAACTGACAGTCCTTATCCTTACCAAGAATCCTACCAGCCTAGATGTCTCTTGAGTTGAATTTAGATCCTCGCAAAACGATCTCCAAGAGTTTCTCTTAGCTTTCCTTAAAGCATATTTATATGCTTTTTTAAGACTATTGTAACTATCCCATGATTCCGAAGAATCGGTTAGGACAGCCTTCCTGTAAGAGCCCCTAACTTGTCTTCTTAGCTTTTCTAGCGAGATAACCACCAGGGATCCTACTACCACTAACCAACTTGGGAGGACAGGTCTCTTCGAATGAAGACTTAATGTGTTCATGTAGAATACCAGCCTCTCTTTCCAATTCGGTAATATCAGCGAGAGCACTTGACTGGATAATTATTCTATCTCCTACAAGTCTAGAATAAGAATTCCAATCCGCCCTTCTGGGGTTCCTATAGGTAGCCATAGTGATTGTATCAATCCCCAGACTAAACCTAATAATCCTGTGATCAGAAATAGAAGCTTCCGAAGTTACCCTCCAATCTCTAATCAGTTTGCTATATTCCTAGAAGCAAAAGTAATATCAATAATTGTCTTCTAATCCTCTTTTACAAAAGAGGATTCAGAACCCCTGTTTACAACATCCAGCTCAGTACCCATCAAGAAGTCCATGACAGCACGACCCCTAGTATTGATGTCGCTGCTACCCCAGACAACATGATGTGCATTTGCATCACAACCTATAATTATGGATTGTGATGCAAATGCACGGCTGGACTCCGTAAACCGTACTAAATCTACCAATTCCTGCGGAGGAGGAGAGGGCGCCGACATCTCTACTAACGCAAAAACATGCTCTAGAAGTGTCCCCGCCATCCGCAACAAACAGCCTGCCATTGACCGCACTCAAACTTCGAATCAATCCTTTATAAGCATAGGGTTCTTGGATAAGAGTAAAATATGTATGCAACCCAGCAATATAGCGGCACAAATTAGCCGTTGCATCTTTGCTATGCCGCAAGTTAATCTGAACCATTTCTACCCTGTCAATCATACTGATAAGTCAACTAATGTAAGAAATGGAACTTCTGACGTACTTGATAGCAGGCAGGAACATAAATAAATAAATTAATAATAATGATGATTATAATAATAATAAATAAATAATAGAAATAAATAAATACATAAAACTAAATATATAAAAATAAAAATACCTGCCTTACTTATCTCTCCTTTTTCCTTTGACCACGTTTCAGAATTCGCCGCAGGGGGACAAGACCTCCGCGGCTCCTCCTGACATGTTCTCCTCCAGAAGCAAGTCTTCCCTGCCTCTGATATTTTTCCAGATTCCCACCCATTAGTGCATCCAGGCCCTGGTCACCCGACTCTGGATGTACAGAGGAATTACCCCCACCACCGGTGGCCCCCTTCTCTAAGGGGCCCCCGGTTGACGAATTTAAAGTTAAAAACATATAATAAATAAAGTTAAAAATTCATCTCCAGAGCTCTCCACCCTCCAAAGCCTCACAATTTGGGACGTTTTGAAGAAGCGCCAGAGCTACCCTAGAGATATAGGCGCCCAGGGATTGTGAGCCAAGGCCCACAATACCCGGGAACTCATCCATGCGTTCTTTACGCTAGCCGATTGACCACAGCTGGGTTAGGCTCTGGCCGCCTGTTTAGTGGAGTCAGGAACCAAAGTGGTGTGTTGAACTGCAAGCCACGCCGAGGGAACTTCCTCCAGCGAGAACCTGCGTCCTCAACCCCTAGGATTTCCCTTCCCCACGACACAGGTATCCACACACGCTGGTGCCACTGGCAACCAGAAGTGTAACTTTACTGAATGTTTTTTTTTCATTTTTTTCGCGATTTATTAAAAAATGGCTCTAATCATTATTTTTAAATTTCGTATACTATCTTACACACATAATTGCCTATCATTAAAACCATTATTACCAGGAAAATTGTTTTTTGGGGATTCTGAGGAAGCAGCAATGTAAAGGCTTTCCTCTAGACTTACAATTCAGTACAAACTACGGTTCCATCACCAATATAATATGAAGGTACATTAAATGTATTTGCTAGAATTCCAAATTTGAAGAAAATTGCTTAACCGAAAGTGCGATTTTACTAAATAGGTTTTTTTTCTTAACGAATTTCTTTGACTTGGTTATTTGCTCAGACATACATAAGCATAACATGTTTAAATTTTTCCATTTTATTCTGATGATTCTACTGATCTCATCCCGTTTAACGATTTGCATGGGTTATTCAGATAGTGAGTGGAATTATTATGTTTGAATTTTACTCCATATGCTGATCATGAGATAGAAATCTGCTCACTGTGTAACTTCAAACCTAGAAGAGGAGATATTGTGCATATTTTTGCAGAATGTTCTGTATTAGCGGAATTTCGCTTGCTTCATCTGGATGTAAATTCTCTTTCATTACGGACTTTTAGTTGCCTTACTTAATTCAATTTTAATCGCAGAGGGCTAATTAATTATGTTCGCTCAGTCTAGTTCTACAATAAGATCTAGTAATAGCACTTTATTTATTTTTCCAAATGATATATAACGGTATATAAACAAGTGACTCTGTAGGCATGGATTTCAATCCGTCAGCCAGAGTCTCAGACAAGATTATAAATGTATGACAATAATAATAATAATAATAATAATAATAATAATAATAATAATAATCATAATATAATTATAATATTAAATAATTATGATAATAATTTTATCCTTTATTTAATTATTTATTTTTTTTACAGAGAAAAAGAAAATAAGGAAATTCATTAAAATATGTACTGTAAAAATAAAAAATAAAAAAAAATAATAATAATAAAATAATGCGAATACGAAATAAAGGTACAATTAATTAATAAATTATTTACAATAACTGAAATAAGCGCTTAATTTGAACAAAAGAAAGTTTAACTAAAAATTAAATTCTCGAATTAAATCGTGTCGGTACTTCCAAGCATGTCGAGCATAATGAATGAGAGGCCGACAGTCAGTGCTGTTCAGGAGAGCTACAAGTTCAGACTTCGTTAATCTGGAAACCCCCATATAAAGATCCCGAAATTCAGACGGAATAGAACACTCGGCCGAAAAAATGGAATAAGTCCTCAACTTTTCTAGAGTTACACAGGGAGCAAAAATCTCAATTTCTCTTTCAAGCCAAGGTGCATGTTCAGATACGAGGTGTGTAAATTAAGTAATGAGACTGATTTTCTAGTGTTCGATCTGGCAACACTAGAGACGCGGCGCATGCGTGGTAGGGCAAGTAAACATCTGATACACGTCCAGTGCAAATTTGAAAATGCTAGAGTTTTTGCACTGTCCGTAGTGACTTTTTTGTGAGCAAGGTTTTTTCAGTGCGTTTTAAAAATGAGTGACATCAATTACGAGCAACGTTGTGCTATCAGGTTTTGCTTCAGACTTGGGCACAGTGCACCGGAAACGTTTGAAAAACTGTGCCAGGCCTATGGAGACAATGTTTTGTCGAGAGCACAGGTTTTTAGGTGGTTTAAGTAGTTTGCAGAAGGAAGGGAATCAATTGAAGACGAGCCTCGCAGCGGAAGGCCTTCATCTTCAAGAACCGACGAAAATGTTGGCAGAATCCGCGATCTCGTGCGTTCAGATGGTCGTTTGACAGTCCGAATGATCGGCGAAGAGTTGAATTTGACTCACACAACCGTTCATCAAATTTTGACTAATGAATTGGGGATGAGAAAAATTTGTGCAAAAATGGTTCCGAAAAATCTTTCACAAGAGCAAAAAAACATCAGAAAGGAAAGGAGCCTTGACTTTTTGGGAGCAATTGAAAACGATCCCAATATTTTGGAACGTATTATTACAGGAGACGAGTCTTGGGTTTTTGAGTATGACCCAGAAACTAAGCGTCAGAGCATGCAGTGGCACACTTCAACCTCTCCAAGGCCAAAAAAAGCAAGAATGAGCAAGTCAAAATCAAATGCATGCTGATTTGCTTTTTTGATAGCCAAGGAATCGTTCACAAAGAATTTGTGCCTCAATGCCAAATGGTAAACCAACATTTTTACCGAGAAGTTCTTGAGAGACTTCGAAAAAGAGTCATGCGTGTGAGACCAAACATCAAAAAAAGTGGGTGTTGCATCACGACAATGCTCCGTGTCACACCGCGATTTCTATTAATGAGTATTTGGCCAGTAATAACATTCCTGTGGCTCCTCAGCCTCCTTATTCACCCGACTTGAGTCCATGTGACTTTTTTTTGTTCCCCAAATTGAAAAATCACCTCAGGGACGTCATTTTGGAACATTGGAGAATATTCAAACAGCCGTAACCGACCAACTGAAGTCTATTCCAGTATCCGAGTTCCAGCACTGCTTTGACGAATGGAAGAATCGTCTTCAGCGTTTTGTGTGGCTTCCCAAAGTAGTTACTTTGAAGGGGACAATGTTGAATTGTAATTTTATTTGAATAAAAAAAGATAAAAAATCAGTCTCATTACTTAATTTACACACCTCCGATATAGCAGCTCACTCCCCGTAATTTAAAAGCCACCGCAGTTAATTAGGGAATCAGAGATTTGATCCTTCAAGCAGGCTACACATACTCAAATCATATCCATTCCGTTGTATCCAAGAAAATGATCGAGGTGTGACCTCACACACACTCCTCCCGATGAGTTGCGTTTAATTCTGTTGACCAAAACAAAAAGCCGCCTTTTCCACTCAGATATAGAATTCCATTGGAACAATCAAATTACCACGATTATTTCTGAGCCAGATCAATCCAGCTCTTAAACCAAAATTTTTCTTTTTTATTATCTCTAATGCAGTTGTTCTTGTGATGCGGTGTGAAGGGAGGTTAAGAAAAAACAGTCTAGTTCTATAATAGATATGAGCTGATCTACGTGTTCAACAATTATTAGGCAAATTAGTTTTAGTTTCACTGTACAGAGTCTGTTCATATTCACAATAATAATAAATTTAGTGTGAAACACTCACACGACTTTCTCTTATTGTGTGGCCTACTTAGTTATAATTGACAAATTATCTTCAAATTTACAATTTTTACGAAATATTTAGTTCAGTCATCAATTTGATGTCAATGGGACAGTCTAAATTTAATAAAATGATTGTTTGAGGAAACCATAATTTCCCCCCTCTCCACATAAACTTTTTAAATAAAGTTTCTCGCAAAAACGTTGCAAACAAAACTTATGGTCCCCCTCCCGCCCGGTACCCTTTGTTAATAAATTAAATTTCTTTTTTGTGGAGAAAAATGTATAAAACTGGAAAAAAAAAAACTGTTCAATACAAACCCACTTCCGGTCAACCGATTTCCTTCAAATTCGCAATTTTGGCAACATATTTAATTCAAATTAATATTATTTAGATGATAGAAATTGTATAATAAGAGGAAATAGCAGTTTGTGAGAAAACGTAACTCTCACTTCACCCAAAAGCTGCCTTAAATGAATTTTTCCGGAGAAATGTGGACAAATAAAAGTGGTAGCTCTTTGTAATATGTAGTTTAAAATACCAAGTTAATTAAAGAAAAACGTTGGAGCAGTTTTCGAGAAAACCGCAAAAAAGTGAAAAAAAAACTATTCAGTAAAGTGGTACTTCCGGTTGGGAAATTTTGACAGATAACTTACTGTCCGGTCCCCCATGGTGTTAAACCTAGACGGAATATCAAGTTTGAACTTCTGCGATTTTTCGCTTTTGAGCTATCCTGCTCACATACATACACACACAAACAGACCATTAAAAAAAAAAAACACTTTTTTGGACTCAGGGAACCTCAAAACGTACATTTCCGGTGAAAACGCGATATTGAAAATTTGACGCGATTTTACTCTCTCGTAAGTAAAAATCTTATTCTGCTTCTTCTTCTGCATTTTCTCTAAACATTGTATCATTATGGTATAATGCTTAAGTGAATATTTTTTATATAATGTCACATTATGTCACTATGTTGTATTTCTTCTTTTATCTTTTTCGGTTAAAATCAAATTGGATTTTTCATTTCTTTTAAATTTTGGAATAAAGTATATTATTAGTATAATGTGTATATTATGGTACTATCGGGAGTAAAAAATACAACACACAGACAGACCAATTTCGAAAATTTAACACACGATTGCAATACTGTTTCTTTTATCAGTAAGAGAAAGTAAAAGTGTATGTACGCAGTTATTAATGGTGAAATCATTTCAACGAATTATGTAATCTGGCAGAAATTTAAAAAAAAACACTTGTGAAATAACATCTGAGATATATTGAAGATTGAAGAGAAAGTACGAAGTAGTTACAAAATTTAAAATACTGCCTTTAATTTATAAGTTATGTTTTAATAAGGAAAAGAAAATTTCTTCGAATTAAATTTTAAGCCGATTATGTTCGTTAGCATTTCCAATAGAGACTATATTTGGGCGTGTTTCGGCGGAAATATGGTGGGGGGATGGATATAAGTATCCTTCATATTATCTTGTAATTTTCCTTAAACCTGTGTTAGAAAAAATAAAATATTCTATAATATTTTCTCTTGTTTAATTTCTTTCACTTGTAATATTTGTGCCTCGGGGGGGAGGGGGAGAGGTGATCGCTTCCTAGATCGTTTTCTAGTACCAATTGGAGCATTAAATCACTAGGACATCCTGTATGTTTAGCATTATTGACTTATTGGCAGAATTTCCTTTGACGTAATCATTAGCTTTGTGACACATTCTATAGGGTTGTAAAATGACGTCACGTCCCTCAAACCTAGATGCAAATTTAATATCAATAAAAGGGGGCATATAAACTGTAAGATAATGTTGTAATGTTGGTTGAGAAATCGAGTTTGGTTGGGCCAATGGTTGATATATTTGTGTTGTCTACATCTATAAAGAAATATCAATTCACACGTGACCTCGAACTAGTGAAGGGAAGGGAATTGTTCTAACTAGTTGCATGTTCCGATCGATCATCCATTTTCCAACTCTATTGCTACTAGTGCTGGTCTGAATTATGATTCTCTCAGCTTTTCCAATCTACCAGCCCAAACCCTCTACCTCTATTCCTTTCCCCCAACAACCCCTCTATATTATCTGCCACTAAAAGACTGCCCTATGGTCACATTTCTGTCACAGTTTGTGATGAACTGTTTCTAATCTAATTTGGCCTTCTGCTAGATTGATACTGATGTAGGTCATCCACAAAATATAAATATTTTTCAAGGTTATTTATTAGTCAGTGTTTATAAAAAAAAAAATTTACGGAATAGACCGACATAAATGAACTGTCTGCGCGCATTTATTTTATAAAGCTAAAGCGCTTCACAGAGACACGGTTGGGTTACTCTTCTGTTCTTGTCATGCATTTTTATTCGATAAACCCTTCCTGTCAGATTTTTAATTTTCTTTTATTTATTTTAATAACAAATAACCAATTTTTTGTTGTTGCTATTTTCTCGAAAATAACTTTTACAATTTTCTTTGAACTTTAACACATACACTACATAATGTATAGGACTAAGAGTTTTATTTGAAATATTTTTCTAGGAAAATTCATTTAAGGGATGTTTTCGGGGAAAGAGACAGGGTTATGTTTTCCGCTACAGTGCTATTTTAGTTTATTATAGGATTCTGTTATCTTTATAAGATTAATTAGAAACAAATATTTTGGAAAAAATTCCGAGGTTGAAGAAAATCGGTTGACCAGAAGTACGACATTATTTAACTTTCAAGAATAATACGATTTTCTCTATAAAGGTCCCAATGAGCTAACACTTTTGTTTGTAAATTTTTCCCGACATCACATTTAATTTTTTTTTCTTCTAAATTTGTGAAAACCTTAAAATTAGCCTTAACAAAAATTACAGTTACTAATTCGGCTTTTGTGAAAATATTATCACATCTTTTAGAAAATAAAAATATTAAACTTTTAAATACGATACAGAATGTTAATCATATGATTCTATGGCAGAAAGTATACTGCTTTATATGTACGAAATTTGGAGAAATCAATACGCTAATGAACTTGAGTGTGGTAGGCTAAATTTCCTTTTAAATATTTGCCTCTATTTAAGAATTGAAACAGGCCGCCTTCATATTTCATGGAAAATATTCAAAAGAATGATAATCTGGTGATGATAGAGGTATTTATTTATTTAAGTATAACCCAGGA
Organism: Triatoma infestans; assembly: GCA_011037195.1. Lineage (NCBI taxonomy): Eukaryota > Metazoa > Arthropoda > Insecta > Hemiptera > Reduviidae > Triatoma > Triatoma infestans. The sequence goes on from JAAEAF010005933.1 coordinate 33,083, forward strand.
TCAGTTGCCTAAAGTGTGTTTATTGAGGCTAGTAGGTTAATTGAGGTTTCGAAATAGCATTGTTAGCATAATTGGGCTTCCCAAATAGCAGACTTAATTTCCATTATTGGAGCTAGTGATCTGGACTGGTCAGAATGTAGAGCAAATTAGAAGTTGTGGCAATGATCTGGTAGAAGCCATGAAGAACCATCTCTTAACATTGGATATTGGCAGTTCATGTTAATGGTATGACAAGAAAATTTAATAGCGATTTAATCTATGTAAATATTGTACTTCTCGTGAAAGAGATGATGTTATCCACTTCGTACTGCTTCGCCCAACCTTTCTGGCTCAAAGACAGACCTTTTCAAATAAATATATAGTTTCAATTAATACCACAAGATAACTTATTAACTTCTAGAAGCGTTACTAACAGTTAGGGATAACAATCACCTGAATAACATTTACCTGTTCATTATTTAAAACACTCTCTGAGAAGGCACAAAAGAGTGATACGTAATATAATCATCACTATTATTATTATTATTTATTTATTTTGAGTCAAAGGAAACATTACTAATTTATTTATTCATTTTTTTTTCTCTTTATCTCTCTCTCTCTCTTCTCTTAGAATTTTATCTTTTTGTAATGTATTATATAATAGTGTTTACTTTAGAGCGCTATCATTAATTTTCAATTCTGATGTAAGATTTTTTTCTGTTTTTTGTTTGTTTTTATACATTTTTTTTTACTTTAATTAACTAAGAGATTTATTATTACTATTTTCATTATTATTTTATTTATTTATCATTTTTGGTGAGTATAGGTGGAAAGTATTTATATTTATCCAACAGGTGGAAAAGTATAGTTGGGATTATTTTGTTTGATTATAGCCAAACCTCTTGTTACTTGTAAATTATTACAAAATACAATATATTTTCCATCATTCATTCAACTTTTTTTTTCTCGAGAAAATTGATTTTAGGGGGTTGTGGCTGAGCGGTGGGGATGGTCACGCTTTCTCCAAAATAATCGTTTTATTAAGTTTTGATTCTCTCATTGGATGCATAACATTTAATAAAAATTTATAAATTTAAAGGAATATTTGTCATTGACGTAAAGGAGTCGAAGAGTCGTGTGATTCCAAATTTTTTCAATTATTTTTTTTTTAAATACTTGAATTTTTTTTTTTAATTTAAGGTGCGTCAATATCTGTGGTCATAGCGTCCGGAGCCTTGTCAGTGCACTGCCAGCCTCCGGTCAGTGTTCCCTCGTTACAGACAACACTGTCCATTACAAGACAGTGAGCTGTAGAGCATTCTAGGAAGAAAAGTTTGATCTTATTACTTAAAATACTAACATTTTGCATTTCCATTGTTTATGGCTTTTTGCATGATCTGATATTTATTGATTCTGCAAATTCCTTGTATTTTCATTAGATATCCTACATTCAGAAATCAAATTTATTTTCTGTTAGCTAATCCTGTTTATGCAGGTTTTTTAATAAAATAAATATAATCTTAAACATATGCATCGAGAAACTGGTGAAAATTTTGTAAACAATTTCCAAATAAACTTTGTCGCTTTAAAAGGAAGCATCATAACATTGTTTGAGAATTTGCCTTCACTGATAGGGAATGTGGCTAGGATAAGAGAGGGGAGATTGATGGTATGTCAACGGTATTTCACTGCGTTATGATGGAAAATATGGGTCAAATCTATTATAATATTAAAAATCCTTATTGAAACTATAACATTACATTATTTTCTGTTTAATTATTTCTTTTTTTTATCTCTCTCTATTTTTTGTCCAGTTTTGTCTTGTTGAAGAAAGTTCATTTGATCGCTTAAATATTTTCATTACAATCAAGTTTTAGTTGATCGTCAACACGTTCTGGTTAGTTAATGTGATTACTGCTAGGAAAATCACTTTATTTCTATCGAGATCTGGGATTCCTTTGTATTGTCTACTTCCAGATTTTTATATATCTTTTTTTCTTTAACATTATCTAGGATCTCTTTTTACATTTCACTGATTTACCCAGAGAAAAGTTAATGTCTTTAGGAACTTTGAATCAATAAGCACTCAATCAGCAATCGGTAATAAGCAATGTAAAATAATTTTTTTAATTTCACTTACACTTATTGTGATCTTGTCAAATTTTTGAAATAGAGTTTTCTTCGGAAATACATGTTTTGAGGTCCCCTGAGTACGAATAAAATGTTTTTAGCGAATAGTCTTGTGTGTGAACAAAATATCGTCTCAAAAACGAAAAATCGCAGAGAGCTCAAATTTGGTATTCCATTTAAGTACTACCAGCGCATCTAACACGAAGTTTTTGGGCAAAATCCAGATACCGGAAGATACTGGTAGATATCGGATGTGTGACTTTAATGAATGTGTTTTGTTTCATTTTTTTTTCACGATTTTTCAGATTTTTTCGAAAACGCTACTACGATTTTCATTAAATTTTGCATGCTATCTAACACATACACCTATTTAAGGAAAAAAACAAGAGTTCTGTATTGGAGCCTATACCACATAAAGAAAAACATAAACTGTTTTATGTTAAAACTTTGTTAACATAAAATGAAAAAGCTTTCTTACTAGATTTCATCATGAAATTTGTGAATAAACGTTTTTTTCCATGTTGCAATTGTTTATCTTAAAATTCATTTTGCATAAATCCAAAGCAATATTTAGAATTACAGGAACCCCTGAGTTTATTGGAAGTGGCTTATTTCGTGAAAGACATACAGATAGAAAAAAAGTTATAATGTGTTTTTTGGCTTTTTTTTTCGTAATTTCCAACTTCATCTTTTTTATTTTTTGTTTATTTTAATTTTTTGTTTTGTTTTGTTAATTTCGGAAGCTTAATTCCGGGGCACGTTTTTTTTTTTTTCTTTAAATGGAAAAGTAATCTTTTTATCTATAGCTGCAAACTGGGTTTAGAATAGGCCTCCCAGGTTGTCGTAAAAGGCGGCTTAAGTACTGAAAAGACCATGCTCCACGTGGCATCTTCCCTATTCCTACCTTTTCCAATGCACTTTCCCTTCGATAGACCCGCAAATTTAGCCCTAGGGTGGTATCTATTAGATTCCTTAGACTGTGGGGAGTTCACAACCTTCTTCCAATCAACAGAATACCGCATCACAATTCCACTCCACGTCCTTACCTGCAGGTATTTTATCTCTTTATATGCGAATGCGGTTTAGAGTGTGGTTTAAAGTTCCTTACTTTCTTTTCTTACTATTTTATCTATCCATAGATGAGGAGGTGAAGGTGGCTCTGGAATTAACAAGTCAGTGGCAAATAATTGAACTGCTTTTGAGACTATTGAAGTCCAAAGTTATTCTTGGAGAGCTTATTATGCTCATGCACAACGAACCTTTTTTGGAGCACGGAAAGGAAAGTGAGCTAAGGAGGTGAAGATCTGATGACCTCCTTAAGAAAACACTACTGCAAAATGGACTCTTAGCAGATGCTCTTTGCGAGAATTTTGAAAATCGGTCGCGATGGATTTCATATGTGGAACTTGAAATGGAAGATATTATCTTGACATCAAGCCTATCATGACTCCACATGATATGGACGGGGCTTCTTTCGTAATACCAAGCTAGTTTTCTCTGATGACCCAAAACTACCCACCACGGGGTTCTTTTCTCGAATTTCTTGGGAGCGTCTCCACCTGGGAACATGACAACCATTTCCCAAGGGAAAGTGAAAATCCATCAATTTTCCACGCCACCTCCTTCCACGCCACCTTGTGGTGTTCTGGTCTTCGACCGTGGCTTGGAAAATGTTAATCATAACTCCCTAGTTTTTTGTCCCCCTTCCTTGTTGTTCCATCTATACGCGAGGTGACCGATAGGGCTCTGGTACATTACTCATTATTAGGACAGGACTGATGTAAGAGAGTATGTGGGGAGCACAGGCCCAAGTGCATTTCCTTTTTTTCGGAGGCTATGAGATCTAGAATGGAATAGAATAGGAAAGCATCTTTTCTTCCCTGTAATACGTTTTTCTATTACCTTTTTGTTTTTCTTTGTTAAAGCAACATTCACCACTAATAACATTTTTTCTAATTTTATTATTTTAGTTGTTTTATGAATAGAAAATACTGTTAAAAAATTCATTCTGATGATCAAGATTCATTCATTCATTTTGAATCTTAAGGCAAATCGTCTTCATAACGGAGAAAAACCGTGCAATTTTAACCATCAATATGGAAAATATAAGCTTTTTGTGTATTAGAACGCTTTCGAAAAACTGGCAAATACGAGAATGAAAATCTGGTGAAGAACACTCATACCCTTCTTTTACATTTCTAATTGTCGATAACTTTTCTTTAAACTTGGGATTTTTAATAAATATTTAGTTGCGATAACATTAATATAGAGCGGTAGTGGTTGGTGGCCAGTTGTGCCCAGCAAATATGCAGATAGTATTTGTATATGATTACTTTCTAATCCAGAAGGATCTGGAATTTGGCATTCGAAATGAAATATTAAACTTTAACGTCTTGGCCTTTGGATTTTATTCAGTTTATTTTTTAGTTTGTACTATTGTTCAGTTAATTTCAATTTGTACTACTTTGCTGTCTTTTCACTCTCTCTTACCTCTTCAGGACCAAACTATTATAGCAGGTGTTCATATTTGGGTATTCATTAAATCTCTGACATTGATAAAAACTAGTATTTGTTTATAATTAGTTAAAATGCAAATAGAAATCTCAACATATTCAGATTTTGTAAAAACAAAAGACGTTATTGTAAATTAAATTTTGCATAATTTATTATTAAACAAAATATCTTCGTTAAACAAAAAGGAAGGGAGATAAGATGTAGGAGTTGATAGATGTATTGAGGGAGTGGTATTATTGAAGCCATCTAGAAGATCTCTTGTATATACATACCTACGTGCCTGTATTTCTATATAGGATGCAAATATGTAAGTGTAAGTGAGTTTTATAATCAGTATGAGTTACGGTATGGATCATCTAACTCTGGATGTGTATGTTTTCTTCGTATTATATATTACATTGTTCACTGATTAAGATTTTGAAGAAGTGGCTGGGTCTATTTCTCCTTACGGGAAATTTGCAAGATACAAGGCACAATCTTAAAGTGAAATACTGCTAAGTTGACATATCAAGTCTCATCTAAAAATCGTGATGGTTTTTGTCTGAAGCTGGAACAAACAGAGAGACAAAAAAAAAAGAAATTTTCCTTTGCATGAAAATATATAAATTGAATTTCAGAAATATTGATTTGAAATATACCATCTTTGTTATATAATTTTTTATTATATGCCTGTTATTGTTGGTACACACGTTCTGAATACTGGAATGTATTGACAGATTTATTGTTTAATTTTAATAATTGCTTTATACTATATTATAAATAGTAGGTTTATTTGAGCAGATTAATTCAACAGAATACTGGTCAAAACAGACACATATATGCATATTGCTTTACAGTTTATCTAAATCCAATTTTGGGATTTAATTGGATGTGTTCTATTTTTACTTTCTCTTACTCGTAGTAAGAGGAAGTATTGTAATCGTGTCAAATTTTCGATATCGAGTTTTCACCGGAAATATCCGTTTTGAGGTCCCCTGAGTCCAAAAAAGTGGTTTTTAGCCAATGGTCTGTGTGTGTGTGTGTGGGTATATATATATATATGTGAACAGCATAGCTCAAAAACAAAAAATCGTAGAAAGTTCTAACTTGATATTCCGTTTAGGTATCACCATGGGATCTGACAGTACGTTATCTGTCAAAATTCCACAACCGGAAGTACCACTTTACTAATTGTTTTTTTTACATTTTCTTCTTGAAATGGCTTCGATGATTTTCTTCAAACTTAGTATTGAATACACATACACAGCTACAACTTTTATTTGAAACGTTTCTTTCTCTGGGAAATTCATTTAAGGGTAGTTTTGGGTGGGAGGGGTTGGTGGTGAGGTTTCTCATGTAAGTTCTAGTTTTGCAGTTTATTGGCAATTGGCTCATCTAAATATATTAATTATAAATAAATTATTGTTGAAATTGCAAGTTTAAAATAATCGCATCACCGGAAGTGCGTTTACTTTAACCACATTACTAATTTTTTTTTTAATTTTTCGCGATTTTCTCAAAAACGGACTCCGACGATTTTCTTGAAACTTCTATATAAACTACGCATACACAAATGTCTACAACTTTTACTTAAAACATTTCTCTAGGAACATTCATTAAGGGCACTTTTAGGGAGGGGGTGGGGTTATGTTTTTCTCTAAATGCTATCATAGTTGATTATACAATTCTATCATCCAAACAAAATTAATTAGAAATAAATAGATGGCCAAAATTCCAAGTTTTAAGAAAATTAGTAAACCGGAAGTGCGCTTTTACTGAACAGTTTTTTTCAGTTTTCAACGAATTTCATTAAATTTGGTACACTAACTATAACATTTGTCAATTATAATTTTGAGAACTGGAGTAAGAGAAAGTTGTGTGAGTGTTTCACACCAGATTTTTTGTATTCTTAGAAAGTCGAATGTTTTTCTTTCTATTCGTCCTTCGGGTATCAAGTCAAATAGTGCAGTTCAAAACTTTATAGCGTTGGTAGCACTGCAAACCCGTAAGACAGTTGTGTATTGCTGGTTTGAATAATACGGTCTAGGTAGTATTTACTGTAATGAAGTTATTATTCCCTTCTTAATCACTTTCTGTCTTAAACTAATACTTTTTAATTCATTACAGTTTACAGTTTACAGATAGGTTAGAGATATGATTGTAATATTGAGGAGAATATTTGGAACTTTATAAAATATATTATTTTCACGTGAAAGTGACAATTTCAGAAACATTTTTCCCTTGCCAGTTATGAATCTCTTTATTATCTATCTTCTTTTTTCTTGCACCATTTTCCTATACTTGATTATTCTCATTTTTCTTTTTCCACTGTTTTATAAAGTAGGCACCCAATATTTTATCCTGTCCAAGAAAAGTAACTTAGTCGCTTATTTCCTTAGAGCATTATTCTACATTATGTGTCTCACTTTTTCTACAGTGTTAAGTGCAGCCATTCTTTTACTTTATATTGTTTATAACTGCCTGAAGAGGGGGGAAGATTGGCAATTTAGGAAAAAGTTCTTTTTACTGGTACTACTGATATAGATAAAATTGTAAAGACAAATTATCAAATTAACTGGAATATACCTTTCGATATAAACCATCCCTTTTTTGGCCAACTTGAGATGTTTCATTGCTCACCGAGTAACATAAATCTAAATTTGCAGAGTATAGTGTTCTGTTAGTTATTTCACTGCCAGAGCATGCACTACAACTAATTGTAATTGTATACTGTATTGAACGGCAGCTTATAACTGTTATAGGCTAATGATTTTTCCAAACTTTGTTGTCATTTTTCCAGCCATATGCCCGCAAATTCTTTAATCCGATGACAAATATGCAACTGCCAATATAATAGTTTATTTTACGCCTCCTATGATTGCAGCTTTCTAGATGAAGTTTCTCATTAAGTCAGTAAAGAAGTCCCTTTCGAAAAAACGTAGCCGCAGAGTAGCGTGGTGTTGGAACAGGGCAAACATTCAAGTTTTTCAAATAGTATTAGAAAAGTAAAACAAGTATGAGATTCTAGTTTGTCCCAATAAATCTATTTGAAATTATGGTTTTATTTTTAAGATGACAAAATCCGGTGGACTAAAAAATTGTATTAATGTTCCGATTGTGGTTAATTAAATTTTATGGTCGTAAGAAATAATATAATGGAGGACTATTTCTTTAAATAGCAATATATTTGAAGAACATTCTAATATAAAAATATAACTTAAAGAAAGTTGGCTTTTAAAATTTTTAAATATTTGTAATACCTTTGGAAGCTTGGATTTGAGTTCAAAAACATAAGTTTTTGCTATTCGGTTTCATATTACCATATACATTTAATGGAATTATATAATTGTAAAATTTGTTTTATAACCTTATTAGGATATGGAAACTCAAATTCGGGCATCAGATAGTAAAGTACTAACTCGTAAAATTTTACGCGATTCCTAGTAGGCCATAATTATTTTCTTTTCTTTTCTTAGGAATTCCTAGAGCAGATAAACAAAATTGTTTTACTAGTATTGTGTACTCTTTAATCAAGTAATATACAAATTTAATTTTAATACAGTACAATTAGATTACAGGTAGGGAAGGGAATAGCTAAGTTGTTAGCGTGCTGGACTCCCTTGCAGGTTCGAGTCCAGCTGTGCTACCCTTAGTTGTTTTCTTCCTAGGAGCCACTGCAGCTCACTGTCCGGTGATGGACAGTGTTGTCTGTAACGAGAGAACATTGTCCGGAAGCCAATGACCATAGATGTTGACACGCCTTAAATTAAAAAAAAAAAAAAAGATTAGAGGTAAGCTTACCGTTACGATATGGCAGTTTACTGCACGATACGGGATGCGGAAAACCAGTTTTCTTATACATGAACAATTTTAGTTCACGGCAAACGAGGGAGTATTCCACTGATGACTAAAGCTCAGACCGACTCTTTCTTATTATTTTATGGAATCTTTTCCCGTCTAGTTCAAAACCCTTTTATCCATCTAGGCAGCTTGCTCTACCTGTAGTGAATTCGTTACTACCTTTTCTGCTTTATAACAGCATGTTACAGTTTAAATTTTAGTGGCTTGGTGAGCCTAAGTTGAGGACTTATTTATTATATATATTAAATAGGACTTGAAATAGAAATATCCATTTTGACTCCTGATTAAGGAATAGTGTTCAAAAAAAAAAAAAATGGAATAACTATTAACATGACTTTGGGGTAATATTTTTGATCATTAATCCGGGTAGTTTACTCTCAGGGCTAGCTATCTTTTATATAGATAAAATTATATTTTAGGTCTTTCCATCCTTCCGAGGATGCACTATAAAGGTACCCCGATCTTACAGTCTTCTGCGTCTTGTAACATTCAAAACACTAAAATTTTTAGATTGAAACCGTGTCAGTAGTTTGCTATAAAACGACGTTTCATCGAATTCCACGTTCATCGGCGTTTCCTGAATGGGCATATTCAGGATAAATTATTGACTTATTACTAGTCAATGTAATGATGTGATACTGTAAAATTGGATACAGTGTGCTATATTTGTTTCTTGTTTATTATTATTTTCAATCATTAAACAAACCAATTTATTATAAAACAATTGTGTAATAATTTATTTTCTATTTTTCTATTAACGCGATAAGAGTGAACCTGTAACATAATACAAATTATAAATGATTGAACAATTAGTATTATGATGCGCTTTATATCAAACTCGACCAGTCTCTCAATAGAGAGAATATTTATTGATTGATGTGACCAAATTGATTATAATAATAATGATGCAGGTAAGTAGAGTGGAAATAGCTCTACCAACTACCTTTAATTCTCAGAACACTAACACTTATCTACCTTATATACTAGTGGGATAGAAATAAATATTTATAGTATGACATCCTTCCTTTCATCATTAACTAAATAACCGCAGTGTGCTCCTTATCCAATATCTTAATCCTATAGCCATTAAGTTTATGAAAGCTTAAATTTTATATAAGAGTTTTGAAGAAAATTGAATTTGTCTAATAAAGATTTAGTCAGGTTAATAAAGACGGAGGAACAGGCCGTCATTTTCTGAAGCAAACCTTAATTTGTGTTTTTTAATAATCTACTTCAAACTACGAGTAGATTCAACTTTATGGTTTAACATTTTCTTTTTTTTTTTTTTTTTTTTGTAGATTATTATTTTCATTAATTAGTAAATCCATGTTTATTGAATACTCTCTGTTCATTATATGAATAATATAGCACTGCGAAAATCATATTTTTTGAATTTGAGTTTTCTTGGCAAAAAAGCAATGATGTATTTAAAAGTGGGTTTTCTTGTACTCATGAAAAAGCAGTGTTTCTAATGTTGCTTAAAATTTTTGTTTTATTTGCTGTATGTGCATTTAGGTAATTACAAAAAATAAAAAATGCTATTTGAGTTGTGTAGCTTTATCTAAAGAAAATCAGAAATGTCTTTTTAGAAGTAAATTAGTAGGTTCACTTAAATTGATTTGCAACTTTTTAGAATTTTCCAAATAGTTTTTTTTTTTTTAAGCGGGGGGCCAATGCACTGCGACCTTTTTATATCCGGTCTATTGTGCTATACGCCTTGGGTGCCCAGGCTTGCCCACAGCACCCGAACAGATGTCCCAATTGAACATCCGTTCTACAACACCTCCATCAGTCTGAGATTCCTAAGGAACTCCAGCATCCTGACGGGCTCTAGAGAGGGTATATCCCCCTCCTTCACCAGGTAGTTACCCAGGTTCTTGAACCTTCTCTGAGTGGCAGCCTCACAGTCTGTTAGGAGATGTAATGGAGTTTCCTCCAGCTCTTCACAGAATCTGCATGAGCTGTCACTTTCCAAACCCAGCTTCACCAGGTGTCCTGTAAGTCGGCAATGCCCTTTGAGGAAACCCGTAAGAACTTTTTCTTACTGCCCTGAGAGGATGTATTGTTGTATGTCATTGAATTTAAACTGAGAGACGGGATTAATTCAGTGATAGCGGGCTGGATTTTCACGCGAAGATCCTGGGATTTTCTCTTCCTGAGTGCCTCTACAGCTTACTTTCCGGTGATAGGCAGTGTTGTTATAGGCCGGCAGTGCACTGAGAAGGCTCCGGGAGGGGGCATCACAGTTGATCTTTCAGGTCGCCGCAACGCAATATCTCCTTAAAGAAATCTATCTTGCCTAAACTGAATTTGCCCCTGAATTGAAAAGTATCTCTCTGGAGAAATTGTCTCACTGTATTATATTCAATAGCTCTAAATTGCAGCAAAGTTTAAAACCTGATTTTCCATTTAAAAATCTTTTACGGAAAAGGACTAAGTTTCGGTCGAATTCTTTTTTTAGCAGGAGTGATTAATTTTCCACGATTTCCTCACTTAAAGCTCTAACAATTTTCTTTAATGCTTCATATTTATCACAAATATTCAAGGTGATTCACTTTTATTTGAAACATTCTTTTCCAAGAATTTTTATATTTATGGTGGTTCGGAGGGTGTTGTGACTTCAGGGTTTCCTCTAAAGTGCTGTTCCAACATATTATACAAAAGTTTACTCTCATAAAGGTATATTGGCTCTCTTGACCAGGGCTGTTAGACCAGGGCCACCTCCATCTGATGTAACCCTACCATTTCCATTACATTCATAAAATGCTGAATTTACATAATGTATTCTGACTATGATAACATACATTAAATAATCCTTGCTGCTCTGGTAGAAACAGCTGAGACTTTGAGTAATATAATACTATTACCATGATGCTCAAGTTCTTTTCTTTTTATTGTTGATATTATTATTAGGTTAACATAAAACTCTAGGTGGTAATATATGGGAGAGGCGATTGGCTGTACATGGCAGGCGATATGTTAAGACGATATTTTTCCTAATACCCTCCGACTATAACTTTGGATTATGTTTAATGGGACACTATTTTCTTTTTTATTTAGTCTTTTATGTGCTACAAACTTTGTGTTTCCTAGCCCTAATTTTTATACTTACTATTTCCTTCTTAATTGGAAGTTTTGTATTTTTGGATTTATTACGTGTAACAGGTCCAAAAAAGAAGGAAAAAAATATGTTACATTATTACAAAAAATATTTCGATATATATATCTTATTATTATAATATTGTTATTAACATTTTTGCTTTCTCTTACTATTGTTGCAAGAGAATTATTGCGACTGCGTTCAAATTTTCGAAATTTAATTAATGTTTTAAAGTTCTCTCAATCCGAAGAAGTGGTTGTAGAAATTGATGTGTATGTTTTTATGGTGGTCAGTGTAGTGGAATAACGAAATGGAAAAATAATATAATTTTGGAAAATAGTTTTGTGAAAAAGATAGTTCAAATAGTGTATTTAGTGATGGGGATAGAGCCAGGTATACTACAATCTAGGTCAATGCAAACCAAGAGACAAAGGCGCAAGAATCCGTTAAATTAATACAATGCCACTTGGCCAACTGTTTTGTAAGAGAAGGCATTCCTTCAAGACAGTCTGCATTCTGCTTCCAAAGCCAAAACACTTGCTTCAGGAATCGCTCTCATGCTCTCATGCCAGTGATAGAGATTAACATTTATTCTAGATTAACAAATGATCTATTAAGCATAATATTGTAAAATATTTAAATATCTTTAAAGATATATATTTAATTTATCTACCAGTGTTTTCTTAATTATTTCTTCTCTCTCTTAAACATATATACTTGCAAGCCCTTTTACAAAGCCGCTCGTGCTACTACAAACATACAACAACTCAACACATCACACCAATTACATTTCATCAGCATAATTTAAAAACGGAAAATCGAAGAATGCTGCAAATTGATATTTTTGTTTAATGTTTCAGCGGCTGCAACAATAAGTTTATGGTCAAAATTTATCGATCTTGAAATATCTACCACTTTCAATTTCAATTTATGATCGATTTTACGTGTGTCTATGTAATAATAACAGTAATAATAGTAATAATTTATTTTGTTGCCACATTTCCGAGTTTGAAAAAAATTGTTTAGTAGGAAGTACCGCATTTTTTGTTTAAATTATATTTCACATGTAATTTCAGTTATATCAGAAAAATTTTTAACTAACTATTATCGCTATAAATAAATCAAAAGTATGTAAATTAAGTAAGTGAAAGTTGTGCATGTGTTTCATATCAAAAATTATTTTTATGACAAAATTGTTGTCCGAAGTGTCTGCTTATTTGTTACAGCAATTTATATAAAAGTGATATTGGTTATCTGGAACTTGTGCTATATTATTACATTTCAGTTTTCTTACTACAAAGTGAGGTTAAGTATCAGCTCCTATTTCACTCCAAAAATAAAATAAAAAAAAATTCCCCAAAAAAGGTGATAATTTGTATGTGCGTGTATTTAATCTTTGAAGATGTTTTTTGAGTTTTTAAAGTATTTTTTTTTTTTTAGCCATTTTCATGGTTGATGAATTTTGACTGAAACCTTCGTCGCTTAAACCGGAATATCAAGTTTGACCTTGCGGTGAATTTTCATTTTTAAATATTTTAAAATGCGAAATGTATTTAACGAATGATCTTGTGTGTTTGTGTGTGTGTGTTGTGTGCGGTTGTTTGAGAATAAAAATATGATTTTATTCCCCCGTTTATTTGCAATTTTCTCTAAAATGTGTTGGGTTTTGCCTAATCTTGAAATCAAATTAAACGCTCCATCAGTAAGACGTCTCATATGTACAGTACATTGTAGATAAGACGTATGTAATTTCCATAACACTGTGTTCACTATTCTTCATAGTGGTTTGTGGGAGTAAACTGAATAAGACATTCAAACAATCATTAAATGGCCTAGTTTAATACATCACTTTCTGTCTAATAAATACAAACATTCCATTAAGTTCATTCATACTATGGATCAAACACTAAAACAAAACACATATGCTCTTTTACAGCAAACTTTCACATGGTGGGGCGGAGTATTTCATATTCCTCGCATCTCTTCGTACATAAAAACTAATATTGACTATTAGAGATCATAAATATTAAAAATTAATCAAGCTATAGATTCATTTTTTTAATAATCGATCTTTGCTGTTCCTATTAACGATATACATATATAAACAATCAGTAGATTGACAATAACTTTCATTATAATTATTATTGGATTCATATAAATTTTTGGAAGTTTTGACTAATTATTATTTTATTTTTTTCTATTTTCAGGCGCCAAGCACCGAGGATATGGTAGTGGATCAACCACAAATACAGGTGACTTTTTGTTTCTTTTTATTAATATTTAATTTTATTGTTTAAACCATTAAATCTTTGTTTATTTTTGGGGCATTATTTATTTAGTTGGTTAGCAGTTCTTGGCCAGTTGCTTACCTCTGTTTTGAATATCATACAGATATGCAAATTTTTCTTCCAAGAAGCCTCTAAGGCTCACTGTTCGGTGGTGGGCGGTGTTGTCTTTGGCGAGGGAGCCTCCGGTCGCCAATGACTATAGATGTTGGCGCCTTAAATTTTTTTTTTTTAAAAAAGATACGCAACGTAGGTAAAAGGTTGGCTACATTTTGTCCTGAGTTTAGATTGAGCGCAGTTGAATTGAGTTTGTTAGTCGAATTTACAGTTAAACTTTCGTGACGGTAATTAATACAGCAACATAATGATGGAACATTACTACAGAGAAATTTCGAGTTTCTTCTTCAGCTACGACAAATTTAAGGAGGGCTATTGTTTGAGTTTTGAAACACTCACACAACTTTCTCTTACTACTGCCTTTATCCTGTTGTAATTGAGACATTTTCTTCAAACTTGGGATCTTTCTTCAGAATCTTAACTTAATGAAACGATTTTTTTTAGGGAAGCCTGGCCTTACTACTACCCCCCCCCCCCCAACCCCTATAAAAATTTATTTTCTCTGAAAAAGCTTCAAACATAAATGATTACTTCTATTTATAGTTAGTATATTAAGTTTAATGAAACATCTTTTTTTGTTGTTGAAAAAATAGCAGAAAACTGAAAAATTCTTCATTAAAGTCGCACTTTTAGTCAACAGATGTTCTTCAAAGTCGGAGTTTTGGTAATTAAATTTGGAATCTGATTCTCATTAATAAGTGAATTCTAAAATGACTCAATAATAATAATAATAATAATTTATTTCAAAATATTGTATATACATATATACAGTTTTTACATGGCGTTTCAGTTTATACTATAACCTCTATTTACATTAATAAGGATAAAAAGTTAAACAAACGAAACAGTTATATTAAGGGGGAAAAAATGGCAAAAACTCCAAGCAATACAAAAAATGCCTTAAGAAATCTTACCTGATGTCTTCCTAAATCCCACTAAAATGGATTTTCCTGGAAAAGTGTTTTCGCATAAGCCGTATGTTTACCATATGTATGTAGTGTATATGTTACCGGCAAAGTATGAAATTCAGGCATTCTATAGAATGCCTAGGCATTTTATGTAATACCTAGCTATTTTAGGCAAAGTAAGAAATATCCTTTTTATTTACCCCTCCTGGGCTAGACATTCTATACATGCCTAGGCAGTCTATAGAAAGTCTACATCGTCTTAGGCATAGTATGGAAATGCTTAAAAACTATATCTATTAATGGCCATATATAATTAAGGCCTAGTTATTACTGCTAAATTTTACCAAGGAACGCTTTTCACAAGTAGCTGGTAACGTTCATGTGTTAAAAATACATTATTCCTTGCTGTAGTGTTTCTACTTTTCCGCAGTTCCTCCTCAAAACGGCATCGAAACACATTTTATCCACCATTACTACTATAAACCACACGGGACAACCTGAACACATAACCTCACGAACTAATGTACAAGGAAGGTTATTTTGTCTGCTTCGCCGTAGGCATTTGTGAAGGGATGGTTATTGATGAAGGCACTGGTAAATTTCACAATAATATAATTAATAATATTTACTTAAACTGCCGAATGACTAGTTGATAGAGCGAAAGAGAGAGACAGACGTAAAAGCACGTATGTGTATCACTGATGATTACTACTGATTTACTCATGATTGATATGATATAGCGTTGTCTTTTATACGAATTTTCTTGATCCACCTACAATTCGTAGTCCCTCCTAGTTTCTTGTTGAGCCAGTTAGATTTCTTCTTTCCCCCTTCCTTATTGAAGTATTTAGGGGGTGCTAGCTGTAGTAGCGGGGATGAAGGCGTATGAGTGGTGGGGTAGTAGATGTATGTTTTTGGTAGGGGAGTAGATGTATGTTTTTCCACTACACATTCTATAGAATGCTTAGACAAATTAGAGAAATGGGGTAAATTCTACACATTGCCTAACGTTTTTAGGTATTATATGAAATGCCTAGGCATTCTGTAGAATACCTGATTTCATACTTTGTCGGTAACATATATATGAAGTTTAAAGAAAATCGTTGGTGATATTTTCGAGAAAATTGTAAAAACTGAAAACTCCATTCAGTAAAGTGGATCGATTCCGACCATAACCTTATTCTGGTCCGCTGATAACCCTTAAACAACATATCATGTTAGAACTTTCTACGATTTTCAGTTTTTGAGTTATTCTGACCAAACACGCACATCACAAATACGAAAAACTATTTTTTTCGAACCTAGGGGACCTCAAAGTGTGTATTTTGAAAACTCGTTTTTGGAAAATCTGATATGATCGCAAGACTTCCTTTTACGACAGGTAAGAGAAAGTATTTTTCTTTTCTTTTTCTCATCTTGAAAATACTGGCGACTTAATTTTTTTTTTTATAGTGCACTGCACTTGAAAGATCTATTGTGTCCCCACAGTGCTTTCTCCATGTATCTGCCGTTAACACTAGTCATTACCAGGCAGTGAGCTATAGAGGCTTCTAGAAAGATAAAATTTGAGGGAATCACTTCAGAACTCCGGGATACTCCCCCATAAAATGCAGTCGTGTTAAATAGTTTTTTTGTTTTATGCAAAATATTCTCGAGTAATCAATTGGATTTGATGTATACGAGTCTGACGGATGCTTCCAGCAATAGCGTTTACCATAATCCTTTCAAAGAAGATCGTCCAATGCATCATAAATAATCCTTTTGCAACATAATGTCTTTATCACTTATAAACAGAAGTGTTAATTAAAAATTATGTTTAATTCTAAAGTATCTTTGAATATTACTGGGAAATTAGAGTCCCCTTCATTTTTTTTTTTCAAGTAACTTTGCAAAATTAAAAACTGACTGATGATTTTCTACTAATGATCATTACTTAAATTAAACAGTGTTGGTGAATTATTTAATAAAATAGATTACTACGCAGGTATAGTAACAAAGGTTTTGCTAAATGTAAATATTATTGTGGTACTACTTGATTACACTTCTTTGAAGTCTACATTAATGGTGAAGTTTCCGTTAGGAAATTTGTAATGAATGTGTAATAAAGAGTATGTTGTTTTACTACATAAGGGATGTTTACATCAGTTCATTAATGGTATAAGTTTAATGAGTCAAATTTCTTAGAACTAAGGTACAAAACAGCGATAGTTATTATTATTATTAAACTCGTTGATTGTCAGTTATAACTTGTTTACTACTGTAATTCTTCCAAAATCAAATAGAATGGATGTCTGCTAAAACATTTGACACCCATAAGTTAAGTAGATCTTCACCTTCTTCAGTTCTGAAAACACTTGTTTCAAATTTCTTGTTAATTTAACTTTAAACTTAACTTATATTTCGATGCAAGGGAAAAATATGATTTTTTTTATAAGATCGAGACTCTTTTGAGAGTTAGTATAATAATAAAAATAATAATATATGGAGTTATTTACAGAAAAAAAACACATACAATTAGTTTTCGTAAGAACCCAAAATATACGTTGTGGGAGATTGATATTATACTGCGACCAGAAAGATCTATTGTGCCCTCCAAAGCTTTCTCCAAGCAGTGTTCTCTAGCTACAGACAACACTGCCCATCATAATCATAGGACAGTGGGTTGGAGAGGCCTTGGAAGAGAAAATCTAAGGTCAGCATACTGGGGACCTCCTCAGTATCTGAGTCCAGCGTGCTACCACTGAGCTAATCCCTTAGGGACGGAGGGCCTAGTTTGTGTACTGCGTTTGTTCTTGCCTGCAAAGAGTAGAGTGTACGTAGTTTAAGTATATTGTGTACAGTTCTGACGAAGTGGTAACCTGTAGAGTCGCTATTTCCCAAGTAGCCGCATGCAACAGATACCCCTTCCGGGCAAACCAAAAAATAATGGACTATGTCCGTCTGTAGTTAATATAGTAATGATTTACAAGTGTTTATCACTTTGAACAGTTTTTGTTTCTGTTTTTCAGTTATTATATACTTGAGAATAGTAAGATTAGTCAGTTAAAAAAAAAAAAAAAAAAAATGCAGATAATCAATTGGACTAGTAGAAAGGAAAGGTGACTTCCACACACGAATTTCAAGTGTAATGCCTACACGAGCATAGTGAGGAGTGTGTGAATACACTTCACCCAAATATTCGTATCATATCTTGATCCAATTGAATCGGTGATTTAGAAAATAAATAAGTTTAGACATGTTTTTATATAAAGATTATAGAATAGGTGGGTCAAAAATTTCATAATTAAATATATAAATAATTTTAAACAAAGTGTTTATCATTGCTGTTATTTATATAAATTTAATGAATTAATTTATAATCAATAAATACAACTTATTTATCCTATTCTCTCTCTCTCTCTCTAAACCCAGCTGATTATATATTTATTTATTTCGTACCACATTCTGTGTAGAACTGCTACTATGGTTACAACCATGGTAATTTGGAATATGAACTCCAGTCCTCCTTATTACATATAACATTTTAAAGATCTCGTCAATAGCTGGTAATTCACAGTCGGGATGTCGAGAAAAAAAATAAATTTTCCTAAGAAGCCCCGTTTTCAAGTTATTTAGAAAAACATAGACAAATTTGTAACACAATTAAATGTTGCTGCCTAATTTATAAGTAAACGGAAAATCAAGTTCGAACTACCAGCTTCTTTTTACTTTCTATGTTGCTCTTATATTTTATTTGATTAATGTAAAAATGAAAACTTATATAATTAAGCATAATGGCAGTTCTGCGTAAAACATTGATTGAAAATTGAACTTGCTTTATTAAATTTATTTGTTTCTCTTACTTGTAGTGAGAGGAAGTATTGTAATCGTGTCAAATTTTCGATATCGAGTTTGCACCGGAAATATCCATTTGGGGGGTCCCCAGAGTCCAAAAAAGTGGTTTTTAGCAAATGGTCTGTGTACGTATATGTATATGAACAGGGTAGCTTAAAATCGAAAAACCGTAGAAAGTTGAAACTTAATATTCCGTTTAGTATCACCTTGGGATCTGACAGTACCTTATCTGTCAAAATTCCTCAACTGGAAGTACCACTTTACTAGTTTTTTTTTTTACTTTTATGCGATTTTCTAAAAAATGGCTCCAACGATTTTCTTGAAATTTAGTACATCAAATGCACATACAAAGAGCTACAACTTTTATTTGAAATATTTCTCTCATTCACTCAAGGGCACTTTTGGGGGAGGGGTGGGGTTAGGATTTTTATCTAAAGTGCTATTTCAGTTTATTAGACAATTCTGTCATGTAAATAATGTTAATTAGAATTAAATATGCTATTGAAATTTTGAGTTAAAAAAAAAAAATCGGATAACCGGAAGAGCGTTTACTTTACCACTTTACTAAATGATTCGACGATTTTCTCGAAACTTCACGTATATAAACCAAACATACAAAGATGTACAACTTTTAATTGAAAAATCTCTCTGGGAAAATTCATTTAATGGCACTTTTAGGGGAGGGGTGGGGTTATTTTTGTCTCTTAACTGCTATCATAGTTGATTATACAATTCTATGATCCAAACAAAATTAATTAGAAATAAATAGATGGCCAAAATACCGAGTTTCAAGAAAATTAATAAACCGGAAGTGCGCTTTTACTGAATAGTTTTTTCAGTTTTCGCGAATTTCATTAAATTTGGTATACAAACTATAAAATTTGTCAATTATAATTGTGAGAACGGGAGTAAGAGTAAGTTGTGTGAGTGCTTCACACCAGATTTTTTTAAATAATTATTCCAATATACAGAAAAAATAAATTAAACGAAGCTTTTCATGAGATAAACCAAGAAACGAAGAATTTAAAAAATAAAAACAAAATATAATATTGAGATAGTCATTGGATTGGTGGATACCAGATCAAAATATGATGAAAAATTTAGTGCGCCATAAAAAGTGTAATCATTTTTGTCTTTATAACATTCACTTTATCTCTTCATTTTATTTATTTATTTTTTTACTTGCTGACTGTTTTTAAAACAGGAAAAGAGTTTTTATTTTCCATCTCTAATATAATTTTATGTATAAAATATCTCGCTTTTGAATATTTTTATGAATGAGAGTAATATGAGACATCTATTTTGTTTCTTTTTATATATATCAATTTCTCCTAAATACCATTTTTACTTAGATAAACGCCCAAAGCGTTTAGTGTTTAATAATAAATGATAAGATAGAATTACCGGAGACTATCGCTAAGAGCTTTGTATATTTACTTACACGATTTCTCTCATTTTGTCATCTACATAGGTGTATTATTTGTAATTGAAGGATAACGAAATTTATAAAAAAATTTAAAATTTACTAGTGAATTATTTAAAAATTTACTTTTTATGACTAGAGAACAAGATTAGTCTAGGGTATAGTTTCTACAATACTACTATATAATATATTATTGCATATTTCTATTAGGCCAAAGCCTTCTTCTTTGATTAAGACCTCATGAGGGTTTAAAGTGGTCGGTCAGATAGGGCTTTTTGATGAGGTAAGTAAAGTATTAATACCTTGGCATTGTCTGAACGGCACGTGAACTTAAAGTCCGATTGAAATTAGGCAGTTTATAGTTCATTGGCATTAGCACATTACTCCCCTACTTTTAAAAATATTATACTTTGGCTACTTTGAAATTTCAAGCTCGATAATTTTTGCGTTATTTACCTCTGATTTTATTGATTTCTTTGCTAAAAATGGAGCCCCCCGGAATGATATACGGGTAAATAGGTACTCAAATTCGTATTATAATAAACGGTCTTGATGAGTTCTTCACGGCAGGGAGCCCAAATATTCTATATTGTTAGAAATTTTGTTAGAAATATGTTAGAAATTGTTAGAAAATTTGTCAGATATATTGTCAGAAATTGTTAGAAATGTATGATGTATGTGTGTATAGGTATGTATGTATGTATGTATATGTATATGCATATGTATATGTATATGTACTGTATATGTATATGTAAGTGAACAGCATAGTTAAAAAAAAAAAATCTAAGAAAGTTCAAACTTGATATTCGTTTAGATACCACCATGGGATCTGACAGTAGGTCATCTGTCAAAATTTCTCAACCGGAAGTTCCAGTTTACCAAATTTTTTTTTTCACTTTTTTGCGATTTTTTCAAAAATGGTTATCTATACGAAGAGCTACAACTTTTATTTCAAACATTTCTCTGGGGAAATCATTTAAGGGCACTTTTGGGGGAGGGGTGGGGTTAGGTTTCCTCTAAAGTGCTATTTCAGTTTACTATACAATTCTGTCATCTAATTAATATAATTAGAATTAAATGTGTTGTTGAAATTCCGGGTATGAACAAATCGTATGACCGGAAGTGCTTTTTACTGAAATTTATTTTTCAGTTTTCTGGTATTTTTCGAAAATGGCTCCAACGATATTCTTTAAACTAGTTATATGAACTATACAATAAACAGCTACAACTTTTATTTATTTGAAGCATTTCTCCTGGTAAAGTCATTTAAGGGGTTTTTGGAGGAGGGGTGGGGTTATGTTTTTCTCTGAAGTGTTAACATAGTTAACTCTATAATTCTTAAGTTCAAACAAAATTAATTAGAACTTAATAGATGGCCAGAATTCCGGGTTTCAAGAACATTAGTAAACCGGAAGTGCGCTTTTACTAAATAGTTTTTTCAGTTTTCGACGAACTCCTACGAATTTCATTAAATTTGGTACACTAACTATAAAATTTGTCAATTACAATTTTGAAACTAGAGTAAGAGAAAGTTGTGGGAGTGTTTCACACCAGATTTTTTTTGTACTGTGTAGCTATCATTTTATTTGATTAAATACAGGCTGGTTTATTCGTATAATGAATCAATCAATGTATTGTGTATTGTGAAACATTAACTCTCTACACGAATGGATAGCCCCATTCTGACGGTTGATGAGAATCCGAAACCAGAAAATGAAGCAAGTAATTGGAATGAAGAAAATGAACGGTGGATGAAATCGTAGATATATTAACTGCTTTTGAAAATAACCTAATTAGTAGAGATGTAATTGACTCTTTACATAATTCACATTATAGACTAATTAGCTTACTGGGTTTAAAAGAGCCTTGTTTGTTTGTAAAATGGAATATTGCACTATAAACAATTAATTAGTAGTACCTCGGTAGAATTGTCACTGGAAATGATGGATACCAGTTGTCTATAGAGGAAAATTTTAATTTATGTTAACCTAAACAAGAAGAGACGACGTTTTCTGTTTCTTCCATTAAATTTGTACCTTGTTCTTCATTTTTCCTCGATTGTTTTTAAATCTCGTACACTGTCTACACCAATAAATGCCTATCATATATATAATTATTGAGAGGTTCTAGGGCAATGGTAGCGTTTAGCATTACCACTCCAATACAGTGTATGATTCTGCCACCAATATGGTATTAATATACATTAGCAGCATTACTAGAATTTCAAAATAGAAGAAAATCAACTTTGCAGAATAGGTTTTCGAGTTGTATGGGAATTTTCTAGAAAAACGGCCAGACCGGTTTGCTTTAAAGGTCTGCACAGACATGGACGAATCACATTTATCACATTTTTCCTGAAAAGTGACCTTTTCAGGAGTTTTCTAAACAGCTGCGTTGACGTCCATTCAAGCCCGATAATTTTGTAATTAAAACAGAGGCTTGGGTAGGTACTGTACTCCAACCACCACTATAATTACGTTAGGGGAAATGAATGAAATTTCAAGTTTAAAGAAAACTGTCCATTTTATATTGTAATAACTGGTGTTGTTTCTCAGCAAACTTTTTCCAAATCTAAAGAATTTGTTAATTTCAGAATTCCTGTGAGTAAACCCATCATACAGCGGCTCGTATGCTTATGCATGACGGGTGCTATGCGGACTTGTCCCACCGCCGGAATTGAGGTTATCCTCAATCTGTCACCTCTGCACTTGGTGGTGGAAAGGGCGGCGAAGGAAGCTCTCCTCAGCATCTCAACCCCCTGGGGTTGAGGAGAGGTTATCTTCATCTTTGGGCCTCCTTACATGGCACCTCCCTAGAGATGGCATGTTTAAGAAATACAGCTTAATTAAAAATTTCTCTCTGAAGTTGGGCACCAAAAGTGGGTGGAGCGAAGGATCCGCTCTGTTGGGCATTAAGGAATATGCCATTAAATGGTATACTGATAGGTCTAAGACCTTCGAGGGGACTGTGGCGGGGGTGGTTGGTCCAAGGATCAAACACTCGGAACCCCAGGGTAAGTCCCAGCATCTTCCAGGCGGAAATACACGCTATTGGAAGATGCGTACAATTTAACCTCGATAAGGGATATAGGAACCAGGAGATTGTAATCCTTTCCGATAGTCAAGCAGCCATTAGAGCATTGAGTGCATCAGTTATCAGCTCTAAAAATGGTCTGGGAATGCCTAGGTAAACTTAATAACCTAGGCAGGAGGAATAAAGTTACCCTTTGGTGGGTGCCGGGGTATGTTAGAATTGAAGGGAATGAGATGGCCGACGCACTGGCCATGATAGGCGCTACGACCCCGCTTCTAGGGCCGGAACCTTTTTGTGGGATTAGCGACCAGTTTCTGTTGGAGGAACTTAGGAAGGAAGAGGAGACGATGAGATGTCAACTCTGGTACTCCCTCCCCGGTTTGCGACAGGCCAA
This sequence comes from Triatoma infestans, assembly GCA_011037195.1. Lineage (NCBI taxonomy): Eukaryota > Metazoa > Arthropoda > Insecta > Hemiptera > Reduviidae > Triatoma > Triatoma infestans. The sequence continues at coordinate 56,640 of JAAEAF010005933.1, forward strand.
GATCTGCCTGGGAAATTATAACCAACAGAGATAGGAGGCCTGCTTCGGACTCCGCGTTCTTACGGGTTTGCTCACGGAAGAGGACACCTGGTGAAGCTGGGTTTGGAAACTGTCAGATCATGCAGATTCTGTGGGGAATTGGAGGAAACTCCATTACACCTCCTAACATAATGCGAGGCTGCTACTCAGAGAAGATTCAAGAACCCGGGTAGCTACCAGGTGGAGGAGGAGATATACCCTCTCTAGAAGCCTATCAGAGTATTGGGATTCCTCAGGGATCTCAACCTGATGGAGTTTTTGTAGAACCTTCATCTTGAAAAAAAAATTGAGAGCGATTAGTAGCAAACCTGTTAGCGCTGGCCGTAACTAAACCCACGGTTTACCACGAGTCCCTGTATTTAAGCTTAGCACAGCAAGTCTTGGGCTCTGTTTGGGTTGTTTCGCCGAAGGTTATTTTTTTGTTTAAATAAAGTTATAATAAAAATTTTTAATGTCATTTTTGAATATCGATATTCTTCCGGTGGAGGAAAATTCGCCATTTTAAAAGAAATTTTATTTTGGTTTAACAAACAAAAAAAAAAATGTATCTTTTTTGTTGGTGTCCTTTTACAAGAAAAAAAACAAAACCTTTCATGGGGGTTTTCCTCGCCACTCTTATTTCGTGTCTAACTTTTAGTCATTTATTTTTTTTTTAATCTACTTTTTCCAATTTTTCATTTAAACTTTTGTTAAAAGAAGTATAATGGAATTGTCTCTGTTATTTTGATTAAAGCAAACAAAAAAAAACTTCAGTTTTCCTCATTCGTCTTCATTATTACCTTTTTCATGACTTACTTCTATAGCTTTTCATTCTATTTAGTTTGTATATATTGCTATTAATTTTTCCATGTTAAGCATTTTTACATTTTCAGTTGCGGAGATTGTAAGTAAACGGAATATCAAGTTTCAGCTTCTGTGATTTTTTTGTTTGTTTTGGTTTTTGTACACACAAACACCATTCACTAAAAAACATTTCGTATTCAGGGAACCTCAAAACATCTACCTTAATTCCGGTGAAAAACTCAGTTTGGAAAACTTGACACGATTGCAATCCTTCCGCTGAGTAGCAGCAAGAGAAAGTAAAAATGATGAATACGTGGGGCAACATGAAAATTTCTCGGCCTAATAGTAAAAATTATTTTTTTTCATTTTATTTTAAAAATGCATTTATTTCTTAATGTAGTCTCCCTTTAGTTAAATACGCTTTGTCCAACGTTTCTCCAATAACTGGATTCCGTCCCTGAAGTGCGATTCTGGAAGGTCTTCAAGTATATCCATTTACCGCTCTATCACCTCCTCATTTGACCCAAAACATTTTCCAGCCACAAATTTCTTAAGGTTTGGAAACAGACGAAAGTCAGAGGGAGCCAAACCAGGTGAATAGACAGGATATTCCAACAATTCATACTTCAACTCCCTTAATTTTCCCATTGCTAAAGCGCCTTTGTGGGCGGGTACATTGTCCTGGTGAAAGATAATTTTTTCTTTTGCAAACCACGCCTTTTCTCTCTATTTTTTTCATCTAGCTGGTCAAGATGAGTATTCCCCATTAATTGTTTAACCCTCTGGCAGGTAGTCAATTACGAGAAAAGAATCCCTTTGGAATCCCAAAAAACACTAGCCATATCCTTTCCCGCCGATGCAATTGTCTTTGCTTTCTTCGGTGCAGAGCCACCGACTTTTACCCACTGCTTGGACTGTTGTTTTGACTCTGGTGTAAAGTGGTGAACCCACGTTACATCTATCGTAATAAATTGGCGCAGAAAATCGGTTGGTTTCTTCTTAAAACAGCACAAACATTGCTGAGAAACTTGATTCCTCATTTGTTTGTGATCAGCATTTAACAATGGCGGCATCGATCTTGCACAAAGCTTTCTCATACTGAGTTCTTCGTGTAAAATGTGCCGTACCCTTTCTTCTGAGATGCTTACAGCCTTAGCTATCTCATACACCTTTAATCGTCGATCATCTAGAACCATATTGTGTAACTTCTCGATATTTTCTTCGGTAGTTGCAGTTTTTGGCCGTCCTTCACGTGGATCTTCTTCAGTCGATGTACGACCATTTTTTAACTCAGCTGCCCATTTTTTTTTTACTGTTGATAACAAAGTTTCAGACTCCTAATAAACTTTCACCAACTTTGGATTAATTTCTGTAAACCATCCTAGACGAAGTATTTCATGACGGAACGGTATTCAATCTTATTCATTTTGTCAAAAACACAACACGCTTACTACAAACAGCCATATAAAACAAACTATTTGTCTGATCAAATTCACATTTGGTATTTACTTTTGCAACAAGTGTGCCAACATACCAAAACAGTAATTTTTATTTGTAGAGCAATGCCATCTATGGGCTAGGCTGAGAACTTTTCATCTTGCCCCAGTATGAATATTTATATGAATGACTACACAAGTTCATTATTGCATTAGAGGGAGGACTTTGAGGCAGACTGATAAGGCATAAAAACAGTCAATTTTTTTTAATTAAAATTCAGTATACCTAGACAATCGGTGTTTAGTATAATGCTAAAGTTAATTTCCAGTAAATACATACACATAATACGTTTTAAATATCTGGGTTTCCGCATATTGGATAACGTGTGGATCTGTCGTATATGCTTCTTTTTGTTGGTTCTAACAGTATCGGATTCTTAACCATTGTCAAAGTGTGACTATCAAGTTTCTATCTTGCATAACTCAAAATTATGACTTTGACTATGGCTATTCTCTGCATATGAATAGTATGGCTATTCTCTGCAGATGAATGAAAATCTGAAATAGATCATAATCCAGAATGTTATCCAGCAAGCAGAAACCATAAATTTAACAGGTATTATAATTTATAATTTAATTATTATACAGAATCCGTTTTGTTTGTTTGTATAAACACAATTTCTCTGTAAGAAATTCCTTTTTGCCTCATGAGTCTGCTTCATCAGTCCTGCGCTTCAAAGACTGAACGTCTGTAGCCGCCTTAATGGACACTTATCTGAGGGTGAATGTATAGTGTAACAATTAATATTTTACTTCAGTTACAAGTCGATCAGAAAACCTGCTGAACCACTACTTGTAAATTTAATTCTGAAAGGCTAATGCAATTTTGTTATTTTTTAACATCGATTTTTAATAGAAAATGCTTAAGGTTGAGTACTTAATTAATTGTGATGTATCATATACATTAATGTTCTCAAATTTCAGATTTTAAAATTTTATTATAATTCTGAATTTTTACAATATATCTTTTAAAAAGTACTTTCCTTTAACTGTCCATTATGAATATAACGGAATTGCACCACTATATTGATGATATTGGACCACTAAAAGCAAAGTTTGTTTCCTAGAACTCCAAATCGGTAAAGTCAATTTCCTTAAGTTTCCTCAGCTTCGTCTGCATAATGTCTATGTATCAATTCTATGAAATTATTTTGAGCAGTTTCCTTGAGAAATAGAGACAACAGTTAGTTAGAAACAGTTCATAATTTTAGAGTTGATAAATGTGTTTATATATTATATTATTTGCCTTCAAAATATTAATTAGTCTTAACAAAAAAAAATACCTATCATCAAAATCACAGATATTATTTATTTTTTCATACAATTATTTCATAACTTCTTAACTTAGTAGCGCATCAAATTAGGATTAATTGAGAGTAATGCAGAAATTAGTAGTGATTATTTTTTTTAATTTAAAATTAATTAGAAAGCAGAAAATATTGCTCGTGTACCAGGGAGTAATGTAGACAGAATAATTACATTAAGTGATAAAATGTTTTATCCTTTTAATTAAAAATTGCGTAATTAGATTAAATTTGTTGTAGCTTGTTTCTGCACTCATTATTTTTTTTTCAACGACATAATTTTTGCCCTTATATATAATTTTACTTTTTTTTTAAAGCTGCAAAATGAAACTGATTTTCTCACCGGAAGCATGTGTTTTGAGAGACCCTGATTATGTAGAATAAGAGGGTTAATGTTATGTGTGATTTATAATTTAAGACAGTTTTCTCCCAAACTTGGAATTATTACACAAGTTTGCCCTAACTAAAATATATTGGTGGTGGTGGGGGTACAAGTTGGTTCTGCATTATAGTAATAAAATACATTGTTGTCAGAAGATAACGTCTCACAATCCCCACAAAACCCCTTTCATCGTTTTCCTAGTAAAATTTTGCATATTAAAAAGATGAATATATACCTATCAGTACATTTAGTGTACCAAATTTAAATAAAATTGAGCCATTTCCGAGTAAATTTTAAAAAGCTCCATTCCGAGTAAATTTTAAACTTTATCTATTCTGTAAAGTTGCACGTCCGCTTAAATGATTTATTTCAAAGTTTGAATTTTAGCAATACTTTTAATGCAACATTAATATTATTTAGAAATTAGAATCATAAATTGTACTAAAAGGCAGTTTTAAAGGAAACTAGTATACCAAAAAAATAAATTCTCTCAGTAATTTGTTTCAAATAAAGGTTTATTCTTGCTTTTTCCTATGCCATGACTTCGGCTATTCAGCCATTCTATGTCGCGTGGCCTAGCATAAAAGAATTTAGGTTGTGCTGGCGATTGTTGTTGTTCGTTTAGTTGGATATCCAGGGAGCGGTGAAAGCAATCTATCTCGGACGCCGACCTTGTTCTATTCCCGGGAAAACCGTATTCTACGACAATGGTAAACCGTCTGCCGGAGGTTGATGCACATATATA
>JAAEAF010005934.1:0-12701 GCA_011037195.1 Triatoma infestans
TAATTGATGAATGTGACAGTTGTCTAACTTATAGAAATTCAAACAAGATAGAACCCATGATTCCCCATGAAATTCCAATAAGACCATGGCAAAAATTGGGATGTGATATATTTTTCTTAGCTAATAAACATTACTTATTGGTTATAGATTATTTTTTAAATTTGTGGAAATAGCTCTTTTCAGCAGTTAGACAGCGCTACTGTCATTATGCATTTAAAATCTATAATGGCTCGACATGGTATTCCAGACATTATTATCACAGATGGTGGTCCTCAATTCACTGCTTACGAATTTAAATGTTTCTCTAAAAGCTGGGATTTTAAACACATTATAACCAACCCTACGAATGCCCAATCAAACGGTATGGTAGAAAGAGCAATACAAACTGTCAAAAATATATTAAAAAAAGCGTACAGAAACAATAATGATCTGTATTTGGCATTATTACAATACAGAAATACGTCCATTGGAGACATGCGTCTCCTTCGGAATTGCTGATGTCTAGAAGACTTAAGGATAACTTACCTATACACAGAAATAAACTGATACCTCAGATAATACCTATTAAGGGAATTTAAAAAGTCGTTATGACAAACGCCTACGGTATTCCATCGTTGCAGCATAAACAAAGGTAATACAAACGGTTACACTACTGGTGGGGATATCCTTAAAACCTTTTAAGTAAAAACAAAAAAACTAAACCACAGACAATACATAAACAATGAATAACATGCTCCTCCATGAACACTTTATGCCCAGATAAGCGTTAACGACATAAACAGTGATGTAAAAATTAGTAAAAGACTAAGAAAGTTGAACACTTTTCACCTCAAGTAAATGGAATACGTTGAAGATTTGCAGAGGGTGTTTTAGTAAAAACACTGGACGAGTACTCAACATGTTTATTACCCTAGCTTGTCAGACCAAGTTGACTCTACTAGTGGAGAATCTATAATTGATTAAAAATAGAGGTATGGGCCCTCCAGCAAATAAAATTGTTCCCTCACGACCTACTGTAAGTTGCCTACATCATATTACCCTGGAACACCAAGAATGTGACCCCAGTGGTATATGCTCCTATGTAATGTTGGTAGCCCTGCGTGGACTTTTTCGTCCTTTAGTGTATCTTTCTTTCCAGTTATTGTGCATCTTTGTTTGCGAACGAAGCGTTCTCTTACCAACCCCTTTACATTTCTAAGAAGGTAAGAAAAAAATGCCGTAACTGGGGTCGTTCTTGACCCCACCTTGTTATTACCGTAACAGTTTTAAAAATTATCGAATTTCTTTTTATGTAGAAAAATGACATCTGAGCGCTGTTTCACTACATTGGAAGAGATTCTAGAAGAATTCAGACGCCAACAGGAAGAAGGGACCGATGCAGAAGACGGCAACGACTCCGATGATGGCAGTGAAGTTGAAGATGCTGCTTTACCCTATCACCAAGAAGAGGAAGAATTTTCACCAAGTGAATCTGAAGATGAGGATCCATCGCAGGAAATTATACAAGGAAAAAACGGGTATGAATGGGGTAAAAAATCTTTTAAAAAAACAACCGCGAAAACTGCTTCAAAAAATATTGTCAAATTTTTACCAGGACCTAATAAGGAAGGTAAGAGTACCACTTCTGAACCTGAATTATTTTCTCTGCTAATGCCTGACACCATGTTACGAAAAATTGTTGATTATACTAATCAACAAATTGAAATTACTAAGGCCAAATATACTTCGAACCAGTGGTATGTAGATATCACTAATCTGTCAGAATTGAAGGCTCTGATCGGCATCTTGTTTATGACTGGGGCCCTCAAAAACTCTAAAGTTCGAACAGTTGATATGTGGTCGCCTGTAACTGGTGCCCCTTTTTTCAGAGCCGTCATGAATCATAACAGGTTCGATTTTTTAATCAATTGCCTCAGATTTGACGATAAACGGACTCGTTTAGAAAGACGATCTCAAGACAAATTTGCAGCATTCAGAGAAATTTTTGACATATTTCAACAGCAGTGTAAAGAGATTTACACTCCTTCAGAGTATCTTACAATAGACGAAAGTTTACTCAGTTTTAGGGGTAGGTGCCCTTTCAAGATGTATCTACCCAGCAAGCCGGATAAGTATGGCCTTAAAGTGATATCTCTTTGTGATGCAAAGACCTTTTACTTTTATGGGGGAATACCTTATATAGGAAAAGAAAGTAGAGATATGACTGTTTCTGTACCTACATTTTACGCCATAAAGTTGACTGAACCGATTCATGGCACGAATCGCAACATTACCATGGATAATTGGTTTAGTTCATGTGAAGTTGCAGATAAACTAACAGAAAAAAAATTAACTATGGTTGGTACACTCCGCAAAAATAAACCACAGATCCCAAATATTTTTATCAACACTAAAAAACGAGAGGCGCCTTCAACTGAATTTCTTTACAGAAAGGAAAAAATGTTAGTTTCCTATGTGCCAAAAAAAAACAAAAACGTCGTTCTTCTGTCTAGTTTCCACGATATGGGAGACATCGATGAGGCTACAAAAAAGTCAAACGTTGTTCAGTTCTATAATGAAACAAAAGGAGTGGTAGACGTATTCGACTTATTGTGCCACCTGAAAACAACTGCTCGAAAAACTCGGCGATGGCCCCTCCGATATTTCTATTTTATCCTTGATGCTGCAGGAATCAACGCACACATAATATATAAATGGAACGGAGGAAACAACAAGAGAACTGATTTTTTTTTAAAAGAATTTAGCGTTTTCCTTAGCTCAAGAGGAAATGAAAAAAAGGGTGGTAAAAAGAAATTTGCCAAAAGAGCTTACATACTCAATAGAAGGAATTCTGAAAACTTTTGGGACTGAAGTCCCCAAAGTTTCAACAAGTGTTGAGCCAAAAACTACAAATAAAAGAAACAGATGCTACGTTTGTCCACGTCAAAAAGGTCGGAAAGGAGTAAGCGTTTGCGAGTTATGCAAAAACGTACTGTGTTCAAAGCATAAAAGAGCAATATGTCAATCATGTCTAGACAATTTAGCAGACTAAATCAAAATTTTTGATCAATGATTACTGGAAAATAATTTGTTTGCTTTCATAAGGATTATTCACAAGGATTTTTTAAACTTTTACTTTGTTTGTTTTGCATTAGGTAGTTGTATGTTGTAGTCACTTGTCTTTCTTTTTTATAACGAGGTGATGTAAAAGAGTTGTGATCAACAAAAATTATAAATTAATTATAATATACATAATAATAATTATTATCATATTACTATTTTTTTTTTATATTTCTTTATTATATCAGAAAAATTATACTTATTTAGACATTATCATGTTTTGACTGTGATTGTTTCTATATCATAACACATAATTATTATTTAAAAATTGTTTAAAAACAAAAAAATTGAAAAATAATGTTGCTTTAATTTGATTTTGAACCTTAAAAACTACTGTTTTTATGCAAAAAATCAGTTGGTCACAATTGACCCCACTTTGTTAAAATCGTCCTAGTAAAGAAGCCTTGTGAATAGAGGGTTAAGTCAATCCCTGCATATAAATCTCATTATACCATAAGGAAGAGTGACATAAAGTATTTACCTGCAATTATGAACGAAAATGCTTTATTCTCTATTATGCATCACAGTGAAAAGACCAGCATGTAAAAACATCTATGAACATGAGTTTAAAAAATTTAATATCAGTTTTAAATCATCAAAGACATTTTCCGTGGTAGCCTGCTTCATTTGTGGTCATCGACCGGTTTCGGGCGTTCGCCCATCTTCAGGATGCGTTTTTTAGACAGTGTGATAACACAGACTTGCACAGAGCAAATTTTATTTACACACTCATGTAAACTAAAAAACGCATCCTGAAGATGGGCGAACGCCCGAAACCGGTCGATGACCACAAAATGAAGCAGGCTACCACGGAAAATGTCTCTGATGCTTTCCAGCTATACGGAACCAACCACCACAACAATCAGTTTTAAATCACCAAAATTAGGTACCTTTCACTATTGTAATGTAATGGAAATGGAAAAAAAAGTTGCGCACCTAAATGCTGCTGACGATGTATATCTTAAACAGAGATTAGACAAAAAGATTGCAAAAAGCGACGATGCAAAAGCTCATTACACATTTGATTTGTAGCATTGTCTTCCTATGTAAACCCTATGTAAATTCTAATATGTCCTTTTACAAAAGGCACTTGTGAACTTACAATTTAACAATGCGTGAGACGTCTAGTGGAACAGTTTCCTGCTACATGTGGCATGAGCTGAGGGAGAACGTGGTACGAAATTGCCACATGCATTTACAAACAACTTCCTGAAAACGTTACTCCCGTAACTCTGTATTCAGACAGCTACGGAGGTCAAAATAGAAATTCCCATGTGGCACCTATGTTTCTTGCTTTGATGCAGAACAAGACTTCTTTACAACAGGTAGATCATAAATTCATGGTGTCAGGCCATAGCCATCTCGAATGTGATGTTGACCATGAATGATGTCACACGGAATGCTTTGTTCCCGGGACGTGTCATTTCTTACAATGGGGAGATCCCTTGGCCCCCTCGCTCTCCCGATTTAACTGCCTGTGACTTTTTTTTATCTAAAAAAACGTGTTTCAGGCCGATCCACCTCAAAGAACGTATTGTGGACTAGATTGTGGCAATACTTATCAATATGCTGCGAGAGGTCGGTCATGCGAAACTTCCAGGCAAACTCCAAGAATGCCTTTACTTCAATGGAGAACATATGGCAGACGTTGTGTTCAGAATTTTTTTTTGTTTGCGTATTGTACCCCTAATGTGTATTCTTGTACTTTCAATTTATATGTAATAAAATATTTAAAAATTAATTCTTCAACAACCAATTACTTTTTGAAATCTTCCCGTTTCACTGGCGGACCAAAGTGATTCTGGGGTAGTTCCCAAATCTTCAAGAAATAAATCATTTCGCCAGAGAATAAGCTTCTCCGCTCAAGGTAGTAGTAAGACCTATGCTACTATATGGCTGCCCTTCTTAGAGCTTGACCTGTCGATCCAACATCGCCTCGCTACTAATAATACAAAACAAGTTCCTAAGGTTGGTGACATCCCCCCTTTCGCTATACCCGTATTACAGATCTCCACCTGAACACGAAAATGGACTATATTGAACACTACTTTAGAAAGGTCGCCATAAAATTCTTTAGCAGGTATGAAACAAGTCACAATAACCTGTGCAGACAGATAGGGGACTATGACTTGAGCTGTGACTACAGACATAGAAGGGTTAAACACAGCTTAATTTAAACATCATGTATAAATGCCAGGGTATTTTATATCTTTTCCCTAAATTTCAACTAATACAAACAAATTAATATATTTCACATATTCTGCTGGAGGTAATAGTGTATACTGGCACTCCTATGTAAATATGTGTATTATATTTGTACATAATTTTGAATAAAGAATTACTATTATATATATTATATATAAGAGATAAATCATAAGTACTTTCTGATAAGCTACATGCACATGGAGGTAGATAACGTCTACCATAAACGTCCGATTAAATAAGGTGACTCAAATTACAACAGCCATAGATATTATAAAACATTAAAACAAACTCAGTATGAATAAACAGAAACCACATGGTCAAAAAACCTAATACGTTATAAATAAGGCGAATAAAAAAATTTTTAATAAATTAACATAAATAATATAAAAAACACTGGACGTATAACACATCAAGTGTTACAAAATCACAAATTTTAAGAATTAAACAATAACGAGGCCTTAGTATTTTAGGTACAAAGTTAGACACATACTATAATTAAAAATTTAACAAAGTTTTAAAATTAATTATCAGTAATTGTATAAAGTATCCCTAGACAATGACACGTGGAGTGTCGAAACGTCGGAAATATTATAATTTAAATAATGATGAAATAAATAAAATAAATTTATGGCTATAAGAAGGTTCATATTTATCATCCCATAGAAGAATTAAAGCAATAACAGCCAAAAAAGTATGCCAATAAAAATCATAAGTACTTTCTGATAGGCCACATGCCCATGGAGGTAGATAACATTCATGCAGTCACCGAAAAGAAGAAATCTAAACTCACTAACTTAGAGATTGTTGTGTCATATGACTGGGCCCAGTTCATCAAAACGCGTCAGAACATGAAACACTCAAATAGTCCATAAAATTTAGTGTAATGATTTTAAAAATGCCATGTCACTCATTGAAATCTCCATCTCCCTTCACAAATCGTAAAGAAATCTACCACAGGTGATTTGTTTCTCATCTCAAAGGCTATATGGCTTAAAATTACTGCGGAAAGACCTAGTATTCTACAAAACATACTGCCTACAAAACATACTTCTCTGAAAAATATTTCCAACAAATTGATATCAAATGGCACCGTAGAACTGATCTCTATGCAGGACCAAAGGAACTCCATTACGAAATAGACCCATCAGTTCAGTAAAATATGCAGATTTTCGGATCACAGTGAGTCATTGGATCCCACGGGAGTACGGTACATTTTACCGAAATCTTATACATGGAAAAGCTGAGCTGAGCTACTGATGATGATAAATGTCCTACAGTGAAATTTAGTTCACGTTTACTTCAGAAATTGTTAATTATTCAATTTAAATTAATGTTATTTATAAAGTTAATTTAAAGTGAATTATTCAATTATTCAATTACAACTAATGTAACATTCTATAGTGAAATCAGTTCTTAAACTTGAAAATAACTCATTATATAATATTTTTCTTGTATTCTAAGATAATAACACTATTTTGATTGTTTACTTAACTACTTAAATATATTTCAATGTGGTAAATCATTAAATACCATAAATATGCTTTTACAGATCTCAAAATTATAATGAAGTTTTACGCCATGTTATTTTACATGCTGGTTATCATTAAGTCCATGTATTGACCGTATATTAAAGTGCTGGCCTGCATTACTATCGTATTTTAGAAATTTGCACCACTTCCTAAACAAATACGAAATTTATTGTACTTGAAAGAGGATGAATATGAAAATACTTTAGAGAATTGCATTCCAGAAATTTATTGCTATTTATGAGTAATTTGTTAAAATTGTTTAATCAAACTAACCTTTGTTTAGAGAAAAACAAAACTACCATAATAGAAATACTTAATATACTTGAAAATCTGAACATTAAACTCGTTGAAAGAAAAAATAAAAATTTTTTGGGGTTCTTGGTGCACAAGAAGTTAAAACAATTAGAATCTGATGAAGCTAATAGGTAAAAAGAAAATTTTATTAAAGGATTACACAGAGCTATAATTTACCTAAATAAGTGGTTTAATTTTGAAAAACTGGTGGTATACTGTTTCAAACCTGGGTGCTACATAGGGACCATTGCAGTGTGATTATTTCTGTAATATTATAAGCTTTCATACCTAATCAGACATAACATTAGAATTAGATATGGACGCAATATTTGATGAAGTTACTTGTCTAAATAATATATTGCTTACCTCAAAATACCTCAATCACTTCTAGAGATAGAAAAATGGTTAAAAATTTTTAGAAAAAAAAAAAAAATGCGAGTTGCCACATATATATTCAAATTAATGGCATTCATCTATTTAGCATTCCGGTCACTACATCCTTCACTAATGACAAACAAATGGACCGAAATGAGAAATAGGTACTTCAATGGATCTCATTAGAGCCGAACTTTTAATTACTCTAAATTTTAAATTAAATTGCACTGAATTTTTTGATATTGTATCTAATGATAAATAAAAATCTATTAAGTTTGCAGAGTAACGCAAAATATTTAAAAGGCGAATGAGGTTTATTACTTTTATTAGATATTACTGATGTTTAGTGTTAGATATTTTTATTTGTCATGAAATACAGCTGGGGACAAAAAATACTGGGCGTCAATTTTCTGACATTTAAAAATTGTTGGTGCAGTCTATGCATTATTGTCATTATAATTGAAGTTTAAAATTTCAGGTCATTTTGTAGCCATTTCAAGTGTTACGTGCAACTGTCAAAAATGACAAAATCAAAAATTTATGTTACAAATACTTAAAGGGTGCTCTACACAAACTGACAATCAGATGACATTGACGTCTAAGATTTTATGGCCGCAGAGCTGTATGTGCATTTATTTTTGTTATAAATTAACAAATTTTTAAAGATTTAAGTTGGTTTTTATTTAATAAAGTTTTGAAAACAATGCGGTATATTTCTTTCCTAAATGATATATTTTTGAAATCTTAATCATATATATTTACATTTTTCACCTGGCAACCCTAAGTGCAACATAAATATGTGGGGGTTAAAGCTAAAGTGGTGTAGAAGAAGAAGAAGAAAGTCTTTATTTCAAAATAATTTCAAAATAACACAATACACCTTTTGTGAAAATAAAAATACAAAAATAATGATAATGATGAACTAAAATAGTTTGTAAATAGCTAATACAATAAATACAACAACATGGTCAATGACCGTCCGTGGAGTCTGTTTTGTATGAAATTATCAAATTTACAAATTAAAGTTTTTTGGATTTGTTATATAATTAGTAAGATATAGAACATTTTTGTTCTCAATCAAAATTAGTGTTCTGACATTAACATTTAAAAAGAGTTTTATTTAAAATTGTTTCACTTGTTTTTTACCCCTGACTTTACAGTTTTTATTAATTATATTTACAAATAACGATTAATTGTATTAATTTTTTTTTCATTTTTCCTCTCTCTCTTTTTCCTTTTAAACAAAAAATAAAAATAAATAAAATATAAATTTTTTTTTATTTACTGAGAAAGGATTCAGGTAGTTAATACTTCACTAGATAGCGATACTCGACGGGCGTACGCCTCTTTACAATATCCTTCCAGCGCAACCCAATCTTTACCGTTCAGGTTGAAAAGGTGTAAGTCATGTTTTTAAAATAATTGAATTAAGTCTTGCAATGCAATCTTGATATAGATCTATTAAAAGGAAAAGTAGTGTAGCTTCTAGTTCTGTTCATATCCTCACAGATGGCAGTAACAGCTACAGTGCTGAATGAAACAGTTTGCTAACAGATTGTGGTGCATGTCAGACTTAAGGGCCCTCACAGGATCAATATTATTGTCAATATTTCATCAATATATTGAAAATGACCTGACACGGTCAATAAATATACAACCAATATTTAGTTTAGAAAAGGTTTATGCGTGTTAAAAATGAAAAATAAGGAAAAAGCTACTACTATTTAAAAAGCTATTGCTATTATTTTGGCACATGACGGGGCGAAAAAAGTTAAGAAAAGACATTGGGTAAAAAAATGGATAGTAAAAAGACAACAGCTCAATCATCTAAATCTTATACAATATATTAGGCAAAAGGAACCTGATGATTATAAAAATCACTTTAGGATGAATCGCGAAATATATGAAGTTACTACATTTGGTTAGTTCTTTATTCTTCTCTCTGTTGGAATATAAATCTGATGGTGTATTCCACAGTTCTTCCAATTCTCTGTAAGTGTTTATAAAGTTTTTCATATTTCCTCTTTCATTTTCATTCACCAAGTTGGGCGATAACGGCGACGATACATTTTCCGCCATGGTTACAAATGAACCAACCAAGATTGTCAACCATGAGCACGAACGATCAATATTTCACCAATATAACTAGCTCCGCCCAAAATATTGACGAATATTTTCAGGACCCTGAAAATCCGTCAATATATTGACAGTATATTAATAACTGCTCTCACACTGTCAATAATATTATCAATATTTGTATAATATCTGAAATATTGATAATATTATTGATCCTGTGAGGGCCGCTTTACACACTATTCCTAAAAGTGTTTGTGAGGTGTGATGTGCTGTTATACATAGCTTTATAAACAACTTCGAGTTATATTTTATATTGGGGTGGTTCCTCAACCTGATGAAGATACAAATAGTGAACCAAGTATATTTGAAAATGGTGACGATTACAAACCTTCAGAATCTGAAATATCAGACTCTTCAGGTAAGTTAACACTTTTATAAAATTTAATACATATTAGCCTATGCTATAATAGCCAGTGGTATTACTAACACAATAACACATTTTGTGGGAAATTCAATTCCGGTAGGTTTGGCTAAGTAGTTTCACTGAATAAACTCTAAAAATAATAATAAAATTGATTTATACATCCTAACCTAAAAAAACATAGCAGCATAATATTGTAAAAGTTTATTTGGTTGGTTAATGTTATAGAAGAAATTGAAAAAAACACAATATGAATTTCCTTCTACGGGAGTAAGAAGGAAGAGAGGAAGAAGAAAAGAAATTCTGGCATGGAATATGAAACTAAGGAAGGGAAAGTAGTTTCTAAGAAGATGTTCTGTAATACAAACTGTAACAGCAGGTTTAAATGTGTAGAAAATATATTAGAAGAATCACGCAGGAATCCATTTCAAACATTTTGGAAATTAGGTTCTTTTTCTTGTCAGAATGTGTTTTTATGTAGGTTGATTAAGGAAATGAGTCCCCCAAACTTAGGCGTCCTAGAGATGGATCAAGAGTGCCAAAGTCACCATGCAATCAATTTTACATTCAAGCTGATGGAGGAACTAGTGTTAAAGTATGCAAAAAATATTTCCTTCAAACGTTCCAAGTTTCAGATGGGCGGATGATCAGAGCTATTAAAAAATTAAAAGTAGGAGACCAACCAGATCAGACAAAGGAGCAAGTGGAATACCCGTAAATAAAATATCCGATGTAAGAATTAATGCTGTCCGGAAGCATATCTCATCATTCCCTCATACCAGTCTCATTATACTAGAACTGAAAACCCAAACAGAAGGTGTTATATGCTGCTGAACTTAATGTTCTTCTTATGTGCAACTTATACAGGGAGTACTGCATAGAGAAAAATATTTTACCTATTAAAGAGCCCATTTATCTAATCGTAGAAGTTTCAATAATGACTTCAACTTGCACTTTCATGCTTCATGTAAGATACCTTTCGAAGTGTGACATGTACAAAATACAAATTTCCACTTTAGAAAATGAAAATGAACAAAAAATATTGGGGTCTTTTCTGTTTGACGACCACACGGCTATAATCATTTTTATATGGAGACCTAATGTGTTCCACCATCAATTTCATTCAATTTTGACGATTTATTAAATACGTCTTTTTAGTCACTCTTTTGAGTGACTGTGCGATTTATCTAACTGCAAGTTTACTTGTTCGGCGATAGTGATAAGAGAAGTAAATTGGGAAGAGGTGCTGGTTCATCAGTTCTGTAGTTCGTTAAACATGTCTCTTATTACATTGATCCGTGATACTGAAGTAAAGAAAAGGCAGTTAATTATTTATGCGTTAAAGGCATACTACATAATACGCGTTATTGTGCAAATGGCCATGAAATGCCTCTTAATATTACTGAATCCTGCGATAGATGGGGATGACACAAAAAAATTGTCGTGTGACGATTGGAGTTAGAAATGGTACGTGGTTAGAAGGTAATAGGTTGCCGTTTAACACTATTATATATTTTATATACTCTTGGGCCAAACAGTGTACTACAACTAAGTTCTGTGAAGATGAATTCACTACGAGTACTGCTGCAGTAACAGACTGGAAGAATTACTTAAGAGAAGTTTTCACTGATTCTCTCATAAGAAACCCGATAAAAGTTGGCGGTATAAACAAAACAGTCGGAATTGACGAATCCATGATCCATTGACGAAACATCTTCTCTAAACGGAAAAATAATCTGAAAGGATGGGTTTTGGGAGGGATTTGTCGTGAAGACAAACAGTGCTTCTTGTATGCTGTACCTAACCGATCTTCGGAAATGCTACTCAGTTATTAAAGAGTATATTAATCCAGGCACAACTATAGTGTCTGATATGTGGAGGCCGTGTGCTGATATTTCACAAATTCCTGGTATGAACTACAACATTACACGATAAACCACTCAGAAAATTTCGTTGATCCCATTTCAGGAGCACAGACGCGAAAAATTCGGTTTAGTCAATGTGGTCAGCTAAACGCAGAAACCAAAAAGAAAGCGCAACCAGAAACATGCTCGACTCTTATCTGTGTGAGTTTTCGTGGCGCAAAAGATACCAAGGATATGATTTATAAGAACAAATAATCAATGATATAATAAACTTTTGGCCTCCAGAACAGTAATTACATTCGTTTTAATAATACAGCTTATGATGTAATGCAATTATTACTTCTTTTTGGTGATATTAAACGTTCTATATACATTAAAAACATTGTAATTATAATTTCATAAGTCAGAAACCTTCTTTATTTATCTTAGCAATTAACTAGAACATGTTATCCATATAAAATGATTTTAGCCGCGCGATCGTCAAACAGAAAAGACCCAAATCTTGGAAGTACAACACCCAAGGCTTCAAAAGGCATCTTCGAGAGGCTACTCGAACATCTATGATTAGATACAGAAAAGTCAAAGAAAGATAAATTATTTTATACCTTCATCTTTGACTTGCAGAAGGCTCGACCTTTCCCCATTCTGATTACTTCTGTGGTTTATTAGAAAAGAAATTTGTACTTATACAATCTAGGATGTCATGAGCTATCAACCGATTTGGGCTTTATGTACATGGGATGAGACAATTGCTTCACGTGGGTCGCAAGAAATAAGTTCTTGTGTTACAAAACACATTACTACAAGAGCCTCAACATCAAAACATGTTGTCATGTA
>JAAEAF010005935.1:0-7500 GCA_011037195.1 Triatoma infestans
AAACGGAAAAGACCTGAATATCCGAAAGGGGAGATTCACGTCTTACCAGTTGCTCAACTTTTAAATGATTTGAGATGGCCTCTCGCCCTATTCAGTGTAACAGCTGTGGTAGTGGGTTTGGTCGCTCGCATTTAAATTGGAAGGGTAATGGTGGACCGCACTTCTCCCTTAGTAGGACGTTGCGACCTGTCAAATAATATCCTAAGTATTTGGCTAATTTGTCTGTTTTTAGGCAGTACTGAAAGGTATTTCCTTTAACAGTTTTAGCCGTTTAGATACTGGATATAATTGACAGTAACGAATCATGGTGTTGAGCCACTTACTTTGTAAGTGTCCTTCATGGCTGGTTGCAAGTGGGTTGGTTAATTAGTTTTAGTCGGATTTCGGTCCGTCTAACTATTCCGCCTACTGTTGGTAAACTGTTCCTTGGACAGTGCTTATAACACCGGTCGGCAGCGATTCAGGTTCAGGCTCTTATCCTACCCGTCTTGAAACACGGACCAAGGAGTTTAGCGTGTACGCAAGTCATTGGGTGTATAAAACCCAAAGGCGAAATGAAAGTAAAGAGTAGAGATTTGTAAATAAGTTTACTTTTTTACAATCTCCTCTCTAGGGAAGATGGAAATATCATACAGCAATGTGTGAAATTTTCCCGCATTCCCAGGGCGCTTGTTTCTTGCTTTGCGAGTCAATGCGCACCCAGAGCGTACACGCTGATACCCGAAAGATGGTGAACTATGCCTGGCCAGGACGAAGCCAGGGGAAACCCTGGTGGAGGGCCGCAGCGATTCTGACGTGCAAATCGATCGTCGGAGCTGGGTATAGGGGCGAAAGACCAATCGAACCATCTAGTAGCTGGTTCCCTCTGAAGTTTCCCTCAGGATAGCTTGCACTCGGTTGAGACGAGTCTCATCCGGTAGAGCGAATGATTAGAGGCATTGGGGTCGAAACGACCTCAACCTATTCTCAAACTCCAAATAGATGAGATCCCCGGCTTTCTTAAAAGTGAAGCCGTGGGAATCGGATCAGAGTGCCAAGTGGGCCAATTTTGGTAAGCAGAACTGGCGCTGTGGGAGGAACCAAACGCAGAGTTAAGGCGCCTAAATTGACGCTCATGTGAAACCATGAAAGGCGTTGGTTGCTTAAGACAGCAGGACGGTGGCCATGGAAGTTGGAATCCGCTAAGGAGTGTGTAACAACTCACCTGCCGAAGCAACTAGCCCTGAAAATGGATGGCGCTGTAGCGTCGTGCCTATACTCTGCCGTCAATGACAAAGGTAGTTCATAAGCTGTGTGTTAATTAATGTTGTAGTTTTTTAAATTGCGATGTTGTTAATTATATAGCTTGTTTCATACTACTATTATGTCTTGACGAGTAAGAGGGTCGCGGCGATGAGCGCAGAAGGGTCTGGGCGAGAGCCCGCCTGGAGCCGTCGCTGGTGCAGATCTTGGGGGTAGTAGCAAATACTCCAGCGAGGCCCTGGAGGACTGATGTGGAGAAGGGTTTCTTGTGAACAGCTGTTGCACAAGAGTCAGTCGATCCTAAGCCCTAGGAGAAATCCGAAGCGATAGGCTGCCGTTAAGATTTAATTATTTTAAATGGTTGGCGCTATCTGGGCGAAAGGGAATCCGGTTCCTATTCCGGAACCCGGCAGCGGAACCGTTCCAAATCGGGCTCTCATTTGAGAACTCGTCGGGGTAACCCGATAAGACCCGGAGACGCCGTAGGGAAATTCGGAGAGAGTTGTCTCTTCTCTATAAGCGTTCGAGTTCCCTGGAAACCTCTAGCAGGGAGATGGGGTTTGGAACGCGAAGAGCACCGCAGTTACGGCGGTGTCCGGATCTTCCCTACGGACCTTGAAAATCCGGGAGAGGGCCACGAGGAACCCCGCGCCGGCTCGTACCCATATCCGCAGCAGGTCTCCAAGGTCAATAGCCTCTAGTCGATAGAATAATGTAGGTAAGGGAAGTCGGCAAATCCGATCCGTAACTGCGGGATAAGGATTGGCTCTGAGGACTGAGTCGTGCCGGGCTTGGTCGGGAAGTGGAGCGGTGTCAACGTGCCGGGCCTGGGCGAGGAGAAAATTGCGTTCAAGCGCTTTTGGATCCGAGCTCGGTCCCGTGCCTTGGCCACCCACGGATCTTCCTTGCTGCGAGTCGTTAGCCGTGTGGTTACCGTTGGCTTCTGCTGGCTGGTCGACCTGGCTTACGCTCTCTTCGGCCGACATTCAACAGTCAACTCAGAACTGGCACGGACAAGGGGAATCCGACTGTCTAATTAAAACAAAGCATTGCGATGGCCCCAACGGGTGTTGACGCAATGTGATTTCTGCCCAGTGCTCTGAATGTCAAAGTGAAGAAATTCAAGCAAGCGCGGGTAAACGGCGGGAGTAACTATGACTCTCTTAAGGTAGCCAAATTGGTTCGTCTAGCTGTTGAACAGTGCACATCGTTTGTGAAGTGGTCCTGTTCTCTTTCTTTTTTAAATTAGTTAGGGTGAGTGTTAAAATCTGTTTTTTGGCATATGTGTTGATGAAGTAGCTGCCTACCTTGTGTGCCATCGTGGACTGTTGAGCGGAGCTTAGCGGGCGAGTTTTAGGCCCTTTAAGCTGTGTTGCAGTAGTGGGGCCCAGGAGGCGGAGCCCCACCTTGGCGAAGTGTATTGTCGTTTAGAGGGGTGAGTTTGCCACACTTTGCATTTTTCGGGGACTTCTTAGGTTGAATGGCTTAGGAGATATAAGCTCTTGAATGTTTGGATGAGGCAGGGTGGGACGGGTGGCAAGGAAACACGTGGTTGGTGAGGTGTCTTCCGGTTGGGCTGTGCTGCAGTTAAGTAGTGGACTGATTGCGCTGTGGTGTTTAGAAGGTTATTGCAGCCTTATCAGCCTGTGAAGTTTGACCGCGACGGGTGGTGGGGCCCCCGGCCAAGGGGGCGTAGCCTCGCGGAGGTTGGAAATGCTGTAATCTTGAAGTTCCGGCGCCCCAGAACAAGAATTTCAAATTTGAGGACTTTAGCGCGACCAGGCGAGCGTTGGCAAGCCTCTAAAAAGTCGCTAGGTATCAGGACAATCAAGTGGACTAGGAGCCAAGTTTTATAATTTAATATTAATTGTTTAATTAATTGTATTTTTTTTATTTTTAAAATTAGTTTAGAGTATTGCACGGCGCCGCCAGTCGCCTATACCTGCAATACCAGGCTGTGTTGTGCAAATAGCAGCTGCGGGCCGCCGTTTTAAATATAGTGTTGTGCGGATAGTAGAACTCAACCGCCGTTTGAACACTTAGAAAAATTTCGTTTGTTTGCTGGTATATAGTTTCAGAAGAGACAGTTGACTTTGTATAAGTGAATTGCTGGTGTTGGGGCTGCCTTCACACAGTGGTTCCTTTTTGTTTTTCGGTTGAGTATGGCCACTGGTGGGGGGTCTCCGGCTTTTCCGGGGCCGGGGGGCCGGGTCAAGTTTTATGAGGGCAGATCTGAGGTGAGCTTGCCGCTCTCCTCGCCAGAGGCTCTGGAGTTGGTTAGTGAGGCCATTGTAATAGAGAGGGACGCTGTGAAGTTTTGCGAGGACAGGAAGAGGATTGGGGAAGGGCCAGCAAAGGTCTTTCTGGCTAGGATGGCGGACATGATGGACGTATTCAAGAAGTTAGCAAAGTTAATGAGCAAAATGGAGCAGCAGTACGCGGTTCTGGACAACAAGGTGCAGGAAAGGAAAGAGCTGGAGGAAGTAGTCAGGGAGCTTTCACCGAAGGCAGCTCTGGAGAAGGTCGGCGCGGAACTTGAGGAGGTCAGCAGGAAGATAGATGGGTTGAGGGGGAGTGGGGCACTTGGAGTGAGTGGTCTGGTGAGTGGTGTGATGAGTGGTGGGTTGAGTGATGCGGTGATCTCTGGAAGGGAAGGGAGTGGTAGGAGGGGAGGGGCCTCATTTGCCCAGGTTGTCGCTGCCACTAAGGCACGCGGTGAGAAGAGTAGGGCGCTTATTATAAGCCCCGTGGAGGGAAGCAAGTTGGAGTCGGCAGAGAAGGTTAAGGAAGACCTTAAGAGGCGCTTCAATCCGGATTTGGAGGGGTGGAAAGTCGTGGGGCTGAGGAAGCGGGGATCGCGGTCAGTAGTTCTGGAGACAGATTCTACCAGCAAGGGCCAGATCCACATTGGTGATGAGCGTTGGGCCGCTATGGGGGTCACTGTTAAGGAGCTGGGCAAGGACCCGCCGCGGGTGATAGTTTACGATGTGCCTAGGGCACTAGGGGAGGCTGAATTGTTGGAGCAAATCCAACATCAGAATCTGGATGAGGGGCAGGCAGCGGAGTTCCGCAGCAACTGCAAGGTGCTTTTTAAAACCGGTAGGAGGGACAATGAGGTGGTTAATATAGTCTTCGAGGTGTCGTCGTCGGTAAGGGAAATGTTGGTTTCCAAGGGGCGCGTGTATGTTGGGTGGTCCGCTTGTAGAGTTGATGACTACATAGGTATCTCGCGATGCTACAAGTGCCAGGGGCTTGGGCACATCGCTAAATACTGTAGGGCCAAGGAGGACGTTTGCGGCCATTGCTCGCAGTCGGGGCATCGGATGAAAGATTGTCCTAGGAGCGGGGATCCTCCGGAGTGCGGGTTATGTAAAGGTTTGGGGAAGAAGTTCGACCATAGGATCAACAGTGCCGAGTGCCCTGGCTGGATGAAGTCTGTGGAATCAAGGGTCAGAGCAATTGATTATGGCAAGTGAGTTGAGTCACGTGTGCGAGGTGTGCGATAGGGCGTTTAGCTCTGTCACGGGTCTTGGCCTACATCGGAAGCGCGCGCACCCGGTGCAGTTCAACCAAGGGATTGTTGTGGATCGGGTGAAGCGGAGATGGTCTCCGGAAGAGATGGAATTACTGGCGGACTGGGAGGCAAGACTGACTCGTGAGGGTTGTCGGGGGGATTTGATAAGACGATTGGTGGGTCTCTCCGGGGGTCGTACCATGGACAGTATAAAGGGGGTTAGAAAGACGGGGGAGTATAAACGGTTGGTTGCGGCGCGTATGGCGCGAGGGGATTCGCCTATTCGGGTGCAGTCGGAAGACCATGCGGTGGGGTCGGCGAGCAGCGCTGAGGCGCGCTGGGAGGAGGAGCTGCGTACAATCTTGAGACAGGACATGGAGGTAGTAAGTAGATTGGGGCCGGCCCCTTGGGCGGCTGGATATCTTGTCGAGGCGGGTGAGGCGGTCTTGGCTTCCCGTGATCCAACTGGTCCCTTAGTGCAGTGGTGGACGGAAGTTTTTATGAGGGAATTGGGTAGCACCCCTATTCCGAGTGAGGGTGAACGGAGGGGGCAGGATGAGTTGGGGACGTCGCGGCAGCGCAGGAGACGGCTTTTTGGGGAGATTCAGCGACTATGGAAAACTGACCGCAGGGCGGCTGTTAGCCGGATTTTGGGGGGAGGGACTGATTTGGGGCCCCAGAGTTTGGGTGACATGGAAGAGTACTGGGCGGCGCTTTTTGAGGTGGAATCGTCTCCCTGGCAAGGTGAAACGGAGCAGGTTGTGGAGAGATGGGCAATGGGAGACATATTTTCCCCCTTGACGGCGGATGAGATAACCGGCTCCATGCCGGCGGCCGGGACATGTGCCGGGCCGGATGGTATCGAGCCGGGAGAGTGGGTTAGAGTGCCACTGGCAGCTAAGAGGATCTTGTTTCACTGTTTTATGATGTGGGGAGAGGTGCCGTCGCAGTTGCTGGAGGCGGAGACGAGTCTCATACCGAAGACGGCAGGGCCCGCCTCGCCAGGGGAGGATAGGCCTATAACGGTGGCGTCAGTGATATTGAGACACTATCATAAGATACTGGCACGTCGGTTGGGGCAGGTGTACTCTCACTCTCCGAACCAGAGAGGTTTTATCTCTGGGATGGATGGGGTGGGGGCGAATGTGGTGAGATTCAACGCAATATTGCAGAAGGCACGTAAGTCGCGGCGCTCAATTGTGGTGCTTAGTCTGGATGTTGCCAAAGCATTTGACACTGTGAGTCACGAGGCCATTCTAAGTGTATTGAGGGCTAAAGGGGCGCCGTTGCATTTAAGAAAGTATATCCAGTCCTGTTTGAGGCGATCCTCTCTGAGATTGAAGTGGAGGGGCCAGAGGTCGAGACTTATTCGGGTTGCCAGAGGGGTTAGGCAGGGTGACCCTTTGTCGCCTTTCCTGTTTAATATGGTAATGGACCATGTTTTGAGTGGCCTGCCAGAGAGAGTGGGCTTTTGGACCGGGGTATCCGGGGTTAGGTTCAACGCGTTGGCGTATGCTGATGATCTGCTGTTGTTTGCGTCCTCCGAAATAGGTATGAGATCCTTGATTTCGGCCGTTGAGTCGGGATTGGCGCAATGCGGGTTAAAGGTTAACCCGGCCAAATCGTGGTCCCTGTGTCTGAACCCGTCGGGCAGGCAAAAACTGATTAAGGTGGACTCGGAAGTAAGATTCCAAGTGGCGGGCTCCGGGGTCAGGGCTCTTGGGATAGCCGATGGTTTTAAGTACCTGGGAGTCCCGTTTGGGCCACTTGGAGTGCAGAAAGCTGAGCCGGAGATCGAGGCAGCACTGTATAGGGTCCATCGTGCGCCAATCAAACCACAACAGAGGCTGGAAATCGTCAGGGAGTTCCTGTTGCCGGCGACTTATCATGAGCTTGTCCTGGGGCAGGTGCGACGAGAGGACCTACATAGGTGGGACGTGCGGGTTAGGGGGTGCGGGCGACATTGGTTGCGGCTGCAGCATGATGTGCCCAATTCATACATCCATGCTCCGTTTAAGTACGGGGGCCTGGCGGTGCCGGAGCTATCCAGAATGGTGCCAATGTGGAGGAGGGTGCGCAGGGAGCGCATTATGCAGCGTTGGGAGGACATGGAGGCGGAAGAGATTGGTGGAGAGGTCGTTGAGGTGACGGGGCTGGGGTCGATTGAGGAGGTCCGTCGGGGTCAGTGGGAGGACCTATATGGCAGGGTGGACGGCCGGGATCTTAGGGAATCAGCTAAGGTTAAGGCTTCGTATAGTTGGAAAGGTGAGGGGGCGAGGTCACTGTCGGGTCGAGAGTACGTCCAGTTTGTTCGGCTCCACGCGGGTTGTCTCCCGAGTCTTATGAGGGCAGCTAGAGGCCGAGGTGGTCAGAGGGGTGCTTTGTGGTGCAGGGCTGGGTGTCCCAGGGCGGAGACTGTGGGGCACGTGGTGCAGGTCTGTCCCTTGACCAAGGGGGGTCGGATTCTCCGGCATCACGCGGTGGTGGGCCTGCTGGTGAAGGCGTTTGAGATTAGACGATACGGCGTATACCAGGAAGTATCAATCGCGCTGAGGGAGACGCGAGTGCGTCCTGACTTGGTAGTCACTAAAGGGAACAAAGCTTGGATTCTAGATGTGCAAGTGGTTTCGCCGGGGGACGAATTAAATGTAATTAACGCTCGGAAGAAAGGAAAATATCACACCCGTGAGATCCACAATGCGGTTAGGGAGTTGACCGGTAAAATAGAGGTGGATACGGTTGCG